>UCOK01008680.1:0-163256 GCA_900474325.1 Synergus umbraculus | reverse complement strand
TATATATATATATATATATATATATATATATATGTGGGTATACCGCATTATTAGCTTCGGTAATTAACGTTCCTCCTCTCGGCGCAATCGTTAGCCTAACAACCTGGAATTTCGGCTTTGTTGAGGAGTGGTATATAGCGACAATTAACAGGGCGCACCGTGACGAGATTTCTGACATAATATTCTTCTCGTGTCGAAGAAAGCATTGGCTGAGAGTCGTGTCGAAAAAGAGAAGCAATTAGATCAGCAAGAGAGTGAAAAAGATGCAAGACCTGACGGGCTCTATATTGAACCTGATGGTCAAGTGTATAACGAGGAACCGAGCAGCTTCTGCACCGCAGCAAAAACACCGCAAAGCGCTCAGCGCGACTTAATTGCTTAATCAGACGTAGTAAATCTTGCGACACTATGGCATTTACGTACGATACGTGTGTACAATTGCCCCGCGGATCATATTGAATAATTGTTTCGAATTGTTGTAAATATACCATCTTTTTCTTCAAATTCTCACGTCACTACAACTTTATTTATCGAGTGCCCAGGATGTTCAATGATTTATGCTGACTTATGATGCCTGAAGCCACTAAGTGTACATACAATTGATCCAGCGCATGATAGTGCGCTATTATACTGACTTTCCAATCATCGCAAACGAAAAAATCAACATAGATTTTGTTAGCTCTCTATGATGATCCGATGATTGATTGCCTTCTAGGTTACGCTGATTGGAAAGTTGCTATATTCCACTGCTATATTCCACTCAGATTATTATAACGAGCTGCAATTAACTTCAATTTGATCAACCAGTTATATACCAATTATCGTCCTCATTATCATCATATAAACAATATCTCTCCATGAGGACTTTATTCTCGTTGCTTGCATAATACACATTTATTTTTCGTTCATTTAATATTACATATAATAAAAAAGTGAATTTTCTTCAAAGGAAGAAAACTAGTTCTTCCAGAGGAAGCATAATGATGCTTAAACCGGGAATCAGCTTTAGATGTAATATGAGTGTCGTTTGTGGTCTCATTAAGGGGACACCCGGTATATTAAGGGATAAACGTAGCCGGTGGTGTAATGCAACACTGTTCAGTCCTGATCCTGATTCTCGAACGAGATGGTATCTTAGTGATTCTACACGTTATGCGGACCTACAACTTGTGGCATATATATCCACCACTTATAATGTATGACCCAGACATATACTCATGTGCCAATCTTGTGTATTATACACCATGTCGAAAGATCTTAAAGAAAAAACTGTTGATGAAAGTAAAATTTAAAAATAAATATTTAAAAATAAATATTTAAAAATAAATATTTAAAAGTAAATATTTAAATTCTCAGTACTATAACTTGCAATATTATCATCACTGGCGTATGCCAATTCGTAGTAGATGAGTTATATTTTGTACGTGTGTTAGTATTGACACGACATGGAAATTTCCACCCGGGGCGAATGTTTCTGTAACTAGGAAGCTGTAAAATTTGGCGAATCAAGGGAAATTCGAATTGCATGGATGAAACACGATTAATATAGTATATTTGAAACCAATTCAAAATCAAAGTCTTGTCAGACAGCAATGCTCGAGGGCATGAAACGTTACCCCTATCAGAGCGCAATGATATCCCCCGGTCGGTCACTGATGCATGAAACATTTAAGCATCGACAATGTAAGCCAATCAAGAGATGGGTAAGGGGTGTATTATAGAGCGGAGCTTGGTAATCGCTCCGAATTGCGTTGAAGTTAAATTTTTACTCTCATACCCCGGGGATAGTGTATCTTATTTGCCTTTTGATGCTGAGCTACCATGGTCTGTCTAAAAGAGAGATCTACCCTCCTTTTATTCTCTTCCTATATACTTAACTCCAAAAGTTTAGATTATCACACTAGTGTAAAGAACAGAAAGAAAACACTTTTTTGAAAATGCATAAACTCTATAAATGTTTATGCAGCTTCTTTGGGGTAGATAATTATAATTTTGCAAAGCCTGTCGAAACTCAGGGTATATATTCTTCTTAGTAGGTGTTACGGGTTAGTAGATTTCCTTTAGAATCCCTGCAAAGCCCTGTGGGGGTTTTGAGCATATTACAAGCGCAACGAAATAATATTGCGCGGGGTTTGTACCCAGCAAAACAGACACGACGACTAAAAGGCTTAGGGGTAATTTGCGCCGGCTTAAGGCCAGCCAATCTGATCCCGCGTATATGTGAAATCTTATACCCACCCCGTTGTCCGATCTTTTCCAGCTTGAAAAACAACGGAAAAGAAGCCAATTACAAGAAAAAAAGAAAGAAATTGGCGACAAGGAGAGGCAGGAAGATCACGGGAGAGACAAACGGATCCCTTTTGAAAAATGATATAACGTTACCCGAATCGCCGAACGGAACCCTGTTCTTCTTCTCGCCTCCTCTTGGTCATCTTCCTTCTTCTTGAGTTCTTCCTTGAGGTGAACACGAGCTGCGGGTTTTACGGGCTGTCGCGCAGAATTTGGGCGGCGAGTTTTTTCCATGAAAATGGGTAATTGAGCGAATGAGAGTGCAAACGAGGCATAGGAGGTCGAAATCCATCAAAATTTTGGTTCAATTTTACCACTGAACAAAAATTGAGTAACAGTGATAGTTTTTAAAAGAGATTTTAACTAGTTTTTCATCGTCTATCGCATTAACTGTTCAATTCTATGACATTCTCTTGAAAACACAACCAAGGAAATGTACCCTACCGCCAATAGAAGGGAGACATATTTCAGGAGTGAAACTTAATTTGACCCGAAGTGCGCTACGAGACTCGAATCGATTCGAGGGTCCTTGAAGCTCAGAGTGCCGTTCAACGACGGCGCGTGCCTCAATCGAATGACATTGAGGTTCCCGTTTTCAATAATATTGGTACACAGTTTATTCCGAAGACCATATCGAAAATTTTCTCTTTGTTGAAAAAGGAACGTGAAATTCCAGTGTTGGGTTCCTATCCAGAAAACAATACGTATTTCATGTTTCTAACAAAAAAAATAGATTAAAGAAGGAAAAAACATCATAAGAAATTTTATAATTCAACCCTAAGTCAAACTGAGAAAAGAGTTAATTCAGACGATATGACGATCTCTTTTCAAGGATGTAGGTGCCATCCAACGCGTCATTTCTTCGTCGCGTGAAAGAAGGAACCCACGTACAAGCCATCACATGAGATCTGTTAAGAGCCCCTTCAATAGTGTTTGCTGACAAACACCCTTCGTTCCTTGGACCATTGCTGGCGCCCTTCTTCGCTTTTCGAGTACAGTAGACCCTTTGCTCTCGCATATAAACCGAGTCTGATTACATATTAATTATTTACCGAAAGATTTCTATATATTCTGTACGATAAAAAAACGCGAGAGAAATGTTCTATGTAGAAACAAGATCTCCAAACGGATCATTAAATTAAATTAAACATCAAGCTTCTTTGAAAGTCAAATTCTTATTCGACTCGAGAAGAGGACCGTCATAGAAAAAGAAATTGTCGAATCTCTTTTTTTAGATACTTATCTAATTTTTTTAATTAGGATAGTTGTCTTTTTCTAAAAGAGCTTCTAAACCAAATTTAACAGAGACATCATCTTTTCCGTTTCACTAGTTTGACAGGAGATATACATAACGTCTCGCAATGAAGAAGTTTAAAGCATCTTGTCTTGTAAAATCCACCAAAAATTTTAATTATGCATCCCTAATTTAGCTTAGTTGTTTACAAAGGACAAGAGAGATTTTGACAAGAGAGATTTTGACAAGAGAGATTTTCCTGCATATACGCAAAAGGTACGTCATGTTCGTACTGATGTGGGATGCAGAAGAGAGGAGCAATTTTCCGGGTCGCATGGCGATTTACTGCGTCTGAGACAACGGGATTAGCTTCCGCTTACATCCCTGTCTATGTCCTGGTGCTGAGGAAGGATTTAATTTTCGACATTCTTCCCACGAGGACCCAGAAGCCTCTGCGGCGACTTCGGGCGACTACCTCATTCTGGGTTTAGACTCTTAGAGACTAGAGTAAACACTCAAAATGTCTATGCCCCTGTTCGGAAATGTTTGCTCCTATACTCAATGGGCCTCAGGCATTCTCTGCTAACCTGTGATTGGATTCCTAAAACCGGCGAGCCCTTTGTCTTTATTATGAAGACCTTTTCTCTGTCACAACAGTTCAGTTAAATAAACTGTTCAAAATCTGCTTCCAAGCAATTATTCATCAATTTCTAATGTCTAACACACTCTATATCCGAGATTTGAAAGTTTAAGGATCTCTCTAAATTTGAATCAGTGAAAATGTCACTGATTTAATTAGTGATTAAGTATTTCACTGATCAATTCAGTAATTAGTCACTGATTATCAGTAAGTTCTTACTAATTTAATTAGTGAACCGATAACTGAATGAATCAGTAACTTTTCACTGATTATCAGTGACCGGATTCTAGCTATTTGAACACGGAGAAAAATGGATATTCAAACTTAATATCTAGATAGTCAAAAAAATATATTCTCAATATCTTAGATACTTAATCACGCTATTAGAGTATCTAGATATTGAAGTTGAATATCCATTTTTCTCGGTGAATCAGTGAGATTTCACTGTCAATTAGTGACTTTTCACTGATTCAGATTTAGAGAGATATTGACATTTTTTGTGACGATCTCATTCAAAGTATATGTCTGGCATAGTAAACAGAGAGCGTAAAAATCTGATAAAAATAAATGCATATTAATGATGCGTTCATTTTCAACCTTGGCAAAGGCCACTGTCAATTGCCGAGTGCAAGAGTAAAGGAAGAGGAGAAAAAAAAAAGAGAAAAAGGAAAATATGAGACGACGTCAGAAGCGAATCTGCGTTGTAGAGTTGTTCCTTTTCTGGCATAGTTTATTATCGCCTGCGGTCCCTTCGATGCATTAGGGGGATAACGCTTAAAACAAAGAGGGCAGTCTCGGCTGCACTCTGCTTAAGAGTACGGTGCATTAAACGAAACGTCGGCCAACGTCCGACGCTGCGACCGACAGGTAGTCCATGATTTGCAACATTTTATCCAGCCTCGCATCATAAGTTTTTAAAGCCGGTGCAATATGGCGTCTATGAAAAGTATAGTAGTGGGGTTGAGTTCGGCTGGTCGGTTCTTTCATTCGATTTGAGTCGCTAGACAGCCGGATCTTCCATCCTGCGCACGCCGCGGCATCCTGAGGAACGAACAAATGTTTGCTCAAGAACAAAAGAGTATCGGTTGACGTGGTGCTCACTTGTTTTTCAGATTCGAGAATTTCGATATGTTTGAAGATTTTAAGTGCTCCCTGTTGCTCCCGCAATTCTTCAGCAGCCTTTCAAATTTACAGAAAGCTGATATATGTCTCTTGTTGACTAAACGAAATATGATCATCCGTTAAACTGTAGCTCTCAATATTATTATTTTTATTATTATAAAAAGCAAAGAAACACAATCTAGTGATCGCAGAATTTTAATTACAACTCTGAAGTAATAAACCTGCTTTACATTGAGCGTGGTAAATCGTAGTTTGAGTCGCCGCTATTTAAAGTCTCGGTACGATAAGAGAATTCGCGTGGTGCTGAACGAATCGATGCCGAAAATGCTTTAGCAGTAGCCAAGCAGTTCGTACAGGTGCCGGCTTTGTTGAGGTAATTAAAAAAAATTCATCAGAGGCGGGAAAGTATCAGGTGCAAAGGATGCTCTGACGAGGATGCATTCGCCGTCGGTACTTACACCGGATGACGAGTCACTTTTTAAAATCCCTTATTAAAGTATTCACCTCAAGCATGGAACGAGGCTTCTGGTTCGAGTAGCAGTTGCCGCAATTATAACAAGAATATGCAGCGGGTAGATGCAGGCTCTACATGTGCTTCCGGTGCTGGAAAAGGCAACTATCACAATATTATTGCAACTCTCTTGCAAAATAACTGTCTGGTCATAGAATACCTCTAAAATGAACAAAATCAATGATCAGTAGATAGGTCGCGGGATTATTGTATCGAAGCATTCCTTTTCCCAGAGCTGGATTTCAAAATGTGTTTTAAACGAAAACTTTGGAATACAGAGTTCTCTATATGCATTCCACGGTATAACCGCCGCCCATGGCATTGCAGGATCTTTCGAAAGGATCTGTCGTTGAGTCTCAGTTTCGACGAAGGATATCATTTTAACAGAATCTGGCCGTATGTTACGGGACACCATAGACTCGCATGGCGTTCGCCCCATAGATTCGGTACATATCCACCCCCCTTGGCCCTACCCCGTGCCATGCTAAATACCCGATGCACACAATGGGGTATATATCGTTCGAAAATCTGAGCCTTGGAAGGACTCACAAAAGGTAACTGGATACCAGGGCGAGGAGCAGCATGTGAACAGGGCGCGATTCGATGCAGACCCCGGTCTCTTTTTTTCATGCTAGCTCGTTTTTAATAGCCGCTAATAGAGACGTTAAAACGATACGGCCCCTCTCGCGACTCGACCTAGATGCTCATTGTCAGTTCTTTCTCTCTTTCCTCTTTCCTCTTTTCTCTTCGATCTGCAGATTCAGGATCTTCACTGTAATATGTAACTTGTCGGGGACCCTTGAGACCGAGACGTTTTATACAGTTTTTCATTATAGAAATGTCAAAGGACAATGAACCTCGGTAAATGATATAGCAGACCTCGTGGAGCTGATGACTTGACTGAACAGTCAGTTGGATAAATTTACATTTTAAGCATTAGATTTTATCCTAGTATTAAACACCATTCATTTATGCTGAAAATTATTCGTTGGGATTTTATTCAGTGAGACGAAATAAGAGCCAGTGACCGGCAATTGATGAATATAAATTCCACGCACAGTTTAATTGTGCGGGACGTGATCAGGTGGAGACCGCCAAGAGATGAAGGACGATAATGAAATTCGGGTAGCCAGCTCGTGCGGGCTCTCATGAAAGGACGAGACAAAGCGCGACGGTGGCATAATTAAAACTCGTCGAGTGTCCCGCGAAAGCAAGGCAAGGTGGGGTTCGATTACCGTGTCCAACGCGTTCCAAATAAGACCTGGCTAAGAATGAGCCATTCACCTCGAATTATGTTTCTTCATTGAAGCTGCTTTTCATCGCAGCTCTTTTGGTGCAAAAATAGATTGACAGCTGCCAAGCTTCCACATCGTCGCGGTTATTTGGAAGCCGAGAGATCGACTGTCTGCCTACCGAAGCGCTCGAGGTGTTGCCCTGGTAACAACGGACTCGAGACTCAATTAGCAACGAAAATACGAGAGTCTCTCTAAGACATCCGGAACTCGGAGAGGCGTTGTCTCGAACCAAGGGAATTGATCTGCCGGAGGCTTTTAAGGGGACCGCAATAACGTCTTGAATCCGTATTGTCTTCAATGTGGTAAGCGGTTCAGTCGCTTCGCCAAAACAAGGCAATCGATCTGACAAATGGTCCCTTTCCATTTCGCTCTATTCCATCAGAATATTAAAAGTTGATTTAACCTTTCTGGAAATTATTGTAGCTATAGACAAAATTCTACAACGTAAATTATAGAAAAAACGATCCATGTGCATTAAGTATGAATTATTTACTTAAAACAACAGCTGTAAAGTTTATCAGCTTGAATTATCGTGACTGGAAGTCTTAAGTGATTCACGCTGATAGTTTCTTGACTGCTCGTCATTTCCGTAATTTTCTCGTAAGAAGACACCGATGTGCGAGGTTTCTTGTTTCTATCTCGACAAGATCTCGCGCGTAATGACGTGAATCCTACTTTTAAAACTCATCGCCAGAAGTCGTCGTTACTCTCCCGTGAATCCTCGCTTTACCTGGGAAAAATAAACTCCTCATTAATCACACCCGTTCACTGTTCGTCTAACATGCAGATTGCAGGGCTCTTTTTTGTTCTTTCAAATTAACATTTCTACAAATGAACATTTTCTATTTTCCGGTTTTCTGATTCCAGAATGCAGCAACAGTCCGGCCCCGGGAATGGAAGTTCTCGGAGACCTATGAGTCCAGGACCAGGGGGGTCCGATTCCGAGGACTCAGATATTTCTCTGGGCGGAACATCACCTCCATCTCCAAGTTCTTCGCCACAAATCAATCACCAAGCCTCGCCAATTCATCAGTTGAGCCACCTAGGCCCAATTCCACAGCCAACATTAAACTTCCGCTATGACCCAACCCACTCGAGTTTCCGGTTTGGACACGCGACGGCTTTCAGATTCCCATCGTCTGGTTTCCGATTTGCGCCACACAGTCCCCAACACAATCATCCAAGTATTGCGGGTGGCGGAATCTTCAGGCTTGCGGAGACGAGTCCCTTCCAGGCCGTTGGTCCCCGAGGAGACCTTGGCTCCAGGTAAA
The DNA here is from genome assembly GCA_900474325.1 of Synergus umbraculus. NCBI lineage: Eukaryota > Metazoa > Arthropoda > Insecta > Hymenoptera > Cynipidae > Synergus > Synergus umbraculus. Next base: position 154,894 of record UCOK01008680.1, on the reverse strand, counting down.
ATAACCGATCAAATTTAAACCTGTCTATTTAGATTAGGCCGAAACTTTGCTCTCCTTTACAATTTTCTAATATAGGGAGAGTATATGTATATATTTTCAACAGTTGATTCAAATTTAGGGTAATCTATGTGGACTAGTCAAAATAATGAAGACAATTTACTATTTCAGATTACCAGACACTCTTGGCCTGCCTCCTCCTAGGTTACTTCCTCACGATACTTTACTCCACCATTCACACCATCAACCACCGGAAACTGTTTCCAGGCTATCTGAAACGTCGCGTTTATCAGATGGGGGAATATCGCGACTGTCGGATAGCTTGTCGGAAGCACATAGTCCTCCTCTAGTAGCAACGAATCTGACGGTGACGGGACCACTGAGAGTCGCAGTTCCAAGTCCTCACACACCGTCCTCTCGTGGTAGTCCACCTTCCAATCAACACACACCTAAGGGTCAAGGACTGATAAGGGTCGCGACCCCACCGATCAATCCAAAGCACCCACAAATCCACAGGCCGTTTTCGCCAGCGTGATACGAAAGATCGAACGAGGTCGATGATGCGAGAGATGAGATTGGTTCTACGAACTCGGACAAGGACGAGGGAATCGATTTCAAGAAATGCTTCGAAGTGCTGTGAACTCGCAATATTGGGGACTGCGACTGTACATAAAGAGAAAACCTAAACGCACTACCCAAGATAGTATAATGTTTCGACAATGTCTTCTGTGGAAAGTAGACTGAAAAGACGTCGCAATGTATATAAAATCATATGTTTTAGAGAGGATGTGAATCGTATAGTAACCCCGTTGACATTGACATTGAAATTACAAAAAATTCTAATGTTCTTTCAGTTACATACTGAAGTTTTTCTATTTTTCTAAAAGTACAGGTGTTGATTGACTAATTTATGAAGCTATCATTTTTTTATTTACTTTTTTGTATGTGATTGCACTAAACAATGGAGTCACGCGCAAAATTGAAACGCACAGATATTATAGGGTTTAGCGGGGTTCAGTAGGAATTATTGGATCAATCAATTACGCTCCTCTTAGACTAATTAGACTTAAAAAAAACTTTGTCCAATTTGTCGACCTTTCTCGGTAAAGTTTCGAAAAATTGACTCATACTCTGTGAGAAACGACGGATGTCATTCGGTACACGCATAACAAGCTGCAACATCTTTAAAATCTGATGTTACGAAATAAATTCAAAACGATTTGCGTCATCCTCTTTAATAATTGTAGATAGACAACTAGCGAAATTATTGTATAATCAATTCTATAAATATGAACAATTGAACATATATAAATATTATACATAGATACCTATGCAACTGTGACTAAGATGAAATTATACATATATAAATATATGAAAAAGGAAGCATTATTATTATATTATAATTATTATTTGCGCCTGTACATAAATTTTCGCGAAAATATATTAACAGATTATTATAACATATCGAATTTGTACTAATTTATTTATCTACTTTCTTTCAATACTTGAGCCCGTTTTTGATTTTGATACACCTTTTATTTTTTTAGATACGATTCAAAACATTTTCATATCTCAAAGTTGGAATTTTAAATCATAATTTCTTACATATATAAGATTATATAAGATTCAGACTTTATAAAGTCTAATGATAATGAACATAATGTTATTCACCTCAATTAAATTTGTCTTGCGAACAGAATTACTCTCTTGATAAAAACTTAGCGGACGTCTTGTCAAAACCGGAAGTCACATTTCTCCAGCGAACTCGGCGGACTAATATAGAAAAGAGGGGATAAATGTGGGTCGTGGGAGCTTGCAAGAGAAGAAGAGGAGAGGTCGTCGCTTAGACTCATTGCACGATAACGTTGCGTGGGCGGGTGTCGTTTACAAAATCCACCAACCAGATGCCCGCCCTGGCTGTAACTGATCTCATAGGTTAACCAGAAGCCATATCGACCAAAGCTTCTGGAAAGCGTAAACTCACAGCGCACGCTTAAACTTCTATTTACTCGAAGAGCAACTAACCACCTACTTCCAAATCATGATATGGGACAAAAAGAAATCTTCAAATTTAGCTTCCCTTTCCTTTTCACAAAATCCAGGTGTTAATATGTAACTCTATTTCCACGTGAATTTTCATATGGATTTCCAAATTCTATTCTCCGTTTTACTCAACGAAAATTACAGATAAATATTTTTTCGCTCTGTACGCATAATTCTACCTAAAAATTGATTAATCCTACAGAGGGAAGAAATTCCGAATTTCATATTTGTTGATTAAAATGAAGAAATCAACTTGCTGATTCATCAGAATGAATCGATCGATTTACTAGTTCAACAAGTTTTTGACAGATTCGGATTAAATATATTCGGAATGTAATATAGATAAGAGAGAAAAATTAGTATAAACATAGGATTATTATCAATTTCCTTAATAACTAGTCAACTTCATTAATTACCCTACATTTCTCTCTGTCACAATACTCAGAATTTCTACGCGTAACTTTTTATCACCTACATTAAGGCATTTTTTATAAATGATAAAGATCAGTGTCAAACACGTATACATATATATGAAGAGGGAGAAAGCCGTTACACAAGGTATGTCTAGGAATGAGCCTGCCCACATGAAACAAGAATATACCGGTGTTAAAAGTGTATACACATATATAATATATGTATAATATACGGGCATGGATATTCTATATACCTAGGGATGAAAGGATGGGTATCGCGATTATCGATAAACATCACCGCTGTACCATTCTCCGTATAACCAATATGGCGTGAAAAGAACTGTCGTATATCCCTCTTTCTCATCGTCTGTCTCTTTCGTCGGACGCCATCCTCTTCGTCCAGCCCGACTGTGTTTTGACAGTTGCTGCTCTGACACCTCTGACACATTCATTAGAAAGGGATTCTCAACCCAAAAGAATAAATCCAACTTTATTTCTTAACTTGCAGGACAAATAATTTATGTATTTTTGAGAATTATTTCTGTAAGAAATTACCAATTAATGACAATCATTAATCTGTCATTTTCAATTGGAACAATTGGATAATTTTCATAAAATACATAAATATTCAGCTCTACTTAAAGTAGGGCGCTATTGTTTTAGGATTTTAACTAAATAGTCAAAAATGTCCCTCTTTTTCCCCTAGGTTTTAGTATTTTTATCCCTAAATCATGATTTTAAAAAATGTGTGCCTTCATTCTTCACGTAGAAGAATATATATTTCGTTGACAACTCGATTCTAAAAATGACATCCGCCGATCTGCTCTCTGCATAATTTGAAATGAATTCGATCAGATTAATGCTTTGTGGAAAATATCGAAATGAAAGTAGATAGCAATAATTTCTTTTCATGGGGAACAGGAGAGTCGATGGATCCTAGGATTGAGAACCATTCGTGGACACCCCAGCTGTTCGGATTTAGATGTTTAGGATAATGCGGTGTGCCCTGGCCTTACAACAAAATAATGTAGTCCACTTTGAATGGCAGAGACCAGGAATAAGAGCGATAGAGAAGAGACTAAAGAAGAATATAAGACGAAAAGGAAAAAGGAGTTCAGACTTCGTGATATTCGAAGCTCGTGAAAAAGAATTAATGACTACGGCTTAGGTCTGATAATAATATAATTATAGGTCTGATACAATAGTGTTAAAATATTATAAAAAATAAATGTATAATAAGCAGATATTGCCAAAAAAAAGAATTGCATCGTTATCCATAAAGTTGCGCCACTAAAAAAGGATGAACATCTGACGTAACACACGTGTAGCCTAGATAGACACATATTGAGTGACAGAGGGTCCTCAATGGGAGAAGAAAAAGCAAAAGCGAGTAGCGCGAGAGTAACCATTTCTCTAGTGGTTATTTGTAGACAGATTCGACATTCTCGACAATGCGGCAAAATCATAATGGGCCTGCGGCAGGACCCCACTGTGGCACGCCTTAGTAAGATTATGGTGGCCACAGGTATTTGTTGTATATCTCAGGTCGTCAGTGGGGAGCCATGAAGAGGTGTGAAACTGATGGTAAATCTCCCAAGGATCTTTTTAAAATCGGTTCACGCCATTGTTGCGGTAAGAAGTTTTGTATTTTCAGGCTTTTTTCTTCACCTCTCCCCCTCGAACGACGCCTTTTTCTACCTCGTGGATCACCTTCGCCTTCTTCCGGTATAGTGGTATCGGATCATGGACTCTTAGGTGCTTAAGGGTGCGAGGCGAATTTAAGCGAGGGCCGTGAATGGTGCCTTCGACGAAACAGATATATTAGTGCAGCAGATAGATGGAAAGAGACGGGGCCAAACATGTCAGGCTATTATAAAAACATTTTACGATCCCGAGGCAAACAATGGGAGGGGACAATATTTTGCTATAGACATTTTTTTACCATTCCTATATCCTTGTAATCAATCAGAAAGTAATGAGTAGCTTGTAAAAATGTACAATATTTAGTGGTCCCATTAAAATTTGAATATCTTTATATGGTCTTAGGAAATATTATTATATATTTATCATTTAATTTGGAATTTAAAGGGAAATTTCAGTCTCCGTGTGAAATTTTAATTAAGCTCTTATAACCCGCAGATATTGTATACAGAATATGGAGGTCTTATTGGCATAAATAAGGGAAGAGGGGGTGAAAATGTATATGGTGGGCGGGGTATGGAATTCTGCTTATAAGTTGAACAGAGTTATAGGAGATACCCCATCGTCACAACATAAACCCCATAGTGCTATAAGCTAAGCGGCTTAGAACCTCGAAGGGCACTGACGCTTGACATATCCAGTATATAGAGTACACATACCAGAAGCTACCCTATTTTCTCGCAGGCTTGGTGTCAGTTTTTCGAGGTTTTTCGTTGGGACTGTTATTATTTTTCTATTCACTTAGAAACTATAGATATTGATTTGATAGTCTATATTTCATTAATATGTAGGCGATAAAATTAAAATAAAATAAAAGGCCTTCGTGTAATCTTTTAATGAATTACTCATTACCAAATGAAATTTGCATAACTGCTTTAAAAACGTCATTATCGCCACAATGAATTTCAGCAATGATTTAACGAAAGTATGCGAAACAAAAGGAGGATTAATTTCATTTACAGGAATTCAGATTGACAATATGAAAACTGATATGCAGAGTAATTTTGATGGTACAAAATGATTTCTTTCTATGTATGTTTTATAGTGGGGACAAAAGAGATGTTTACAAGCTAAAATGCACCGTGTCGAGTTGCATGTAGCAGTTAGTAAAACATTTTGTTTTCTCATGAGTGAGTTACCCCAACGCGTACATGACCTGGGGTGCGGAACCACACCCCCATTCACTATCCATGCTCGGGATACACTTAAATTAAATGGACGCCGCACCGTTGTCGCATTATAGTACCGAATGCCATGTTATATCTAACCTTTCATTAAACCCGTGTGAACGCCAGTGTGGCCCCCCTGAAAGACGAGACTTTGATTTCTAAATTCGAAATTGCATGGAGTTTATAATAGGTACATATAAGTTAAAGAGTCGAGTTGCGAAATTTTTTGGGAAAATTATAAGATTAAATTTGCGTAGCAGTGTATAGGATTATTGATAGTTCCTGATAAACATTTGAAAGAGCGCTGAATGAAGTTTTAAGAAATTCTAAGACCGAGTATTAAGTAAAATTGTATCAACTTAGCGTGTTTTGATTTCATCGTCCTGTACAGATACTTAGCTAAGCACTAATGGCGGCTGCGGATTAAGGGGGTGCAATGTTGTTATAGCAAGGGGTACCTTTGCTCCGAGAGTACTAAGTAGCCCGGTTAAGTATGTTGTTTAAGCCAACATAGAGAGTAACCATCCCTAGAGAAATTGTCGCATACCACAAGAATGGCATCCGCGTCCGAATCCAAACTCCGCAACCTCTCGAATATACTTTGACACCGTGAGGGATAAGAACAGATGGCACTCAAGAACTTCCGTTCGTTTTTGCAAATGGTTTTACTCACAGAGACTGAATTGTCTCTTGATAAATATCAATACATAATCTCGAATTAGAAAAACAGCTGATAAACATATATAGATTTACTTTCACATTCTTTTTAAATATATTCTAAAGTTAATTTAATAATGGTCTCGTTCCTTTTCCTTTTTTTTTAGGCATATAATATAGGTGCTGCTAAGGAACTATGTAAGTATACGAGAAGAGGAAACGTGCTGCGGCAAATAGGGAAATCGACATCTTCATCTACTCTCAAGATTAAAAGACACCACTACTGCTATTAGAATGTTACGATAGAACGGTAACAGACATATAATTTCCTAGAAGCTTTGAATTGAACGGGTCTGTCTCATCCAGTCGAGTGAGATGAGTGTAACCGGCTTTGGAAGTTTCAAGGGTGAGGAAGCTCATTAACGGGAGCTTTCTATACCTTCGACTCTACCGTACCTTCCTCGACCCTGCAACCTTTTTACTTCCCTTCTCTGTTCCTGAAACTCTAAAGACGCTTCAATCGAGCATACAAACGTCGCGATGCTTTTTCCCTCTTCATAGTTTGCGTGCAACCCAGTTCTTATTTACATAAGTAGTCTCTTAATAACTTAAGTACCCCACCTTTTGTAATTTTTTTTTATATTTCAGCTTGTATCGATTTTTTCACAAAGTTTAAATATTTACCGTCGCTAAGACATATTAGCCTATTTTGAACATAAGCTCTGACAAAATTGATTTGAAATTCAGGGCTTTAGACCCAGTTCCTTAAATTTTCATCTTCCTTTTAGTTAATCTTCCCTTTTCACGATATCTTGGCAATGCAAGCGCGAAATAAAGGGCGTGGTTTTAGCGCGCAGTCGAGGATTGGCTCTGAACTTGGCTCCCCGGTCGATAACGGCCGCCTATATCTAGCAACTGTATACTTGATACTGCACAAGTATGTCTCTTTTCAGCGTTCGCCGAGGTGATGTCTGTGGATTGAGATGCTCTACTTAAAAATTCTAGGAGATTTGTGGCAACGAGGTAGATTCAGGTTGCTAAATATTGCAAGAAACTTGTTTTGCTCTTTAACTCTCTTTCTGTCGCAGCCTGCAAAGGATAAGACGCTTTCAGAAAGATTACCACATGCATGTCTTTTGAAATTTGTAGTATAAGAAGTCGGCTCCTTTGGTGCAAAAAGAATATTTTCACGAATCTCAACCTACTGAAATATTCAAGTGTGATTTCCGACGTGATTTCATTTACATACTTATCAAGATATAATGTAACAGAAAGAGTATTAATAATTACTCCATTAAAAAACGTCCTCTATGATACATTTCTTATTTATATACACTTATGCTTAGAAAGAAATGCTTTAATTGCGTGTTTGCTTTGATACCCTGCCTTCATGGGATTAATTTTTTGTTCAGCTCATAGTCTTAAATCTCAAATCATAACATGTGACCGTGTGGACACAATCTGCCACTCATCATGTACTGTGCTGGATGTTGAACTAAAAAATACGAATCAAAGATGAAAATCCGAATTTATTAATCACTCTGTTGTCTGATATAAACATCGACACTGAAACTCATCAGTCTCATCTGGCGTTATAACTAGTCAGTGATCCGATTAATCTGAGAAAATGATAGCTGGAGAGAAAAAAGTAAAGATAGGGTTACAAACTCCCGAGCAAACTCTTGTACCACAAATACCTAAATCAAGGATATTCGACGAAACAAGAGTTAATGCGTTTCGCATCGATCAGTCGTGTCATATTCCCGCGATATAAAGTACCAATATATGTGTATGTGAGTAGTTCGAAACGAGCAAGTAATATGAGTATGCGCGTGAGCTCGGTAATCACCGAGGTAGCGAAGAAGAGTGTGCCACCCTATGTACATTCCAGCGATCCGATATCTCAAACCCACCTTATACGAGAACGTCTTACTTATAATACCAGCAGAGCAGAGGTTCATGTGTTACCAGAGTGACTTGCAGCTTGGTAATTTCATCCCCGGCGTGATGCCTCTTTTTATTTTACGAAATGGTCCCGAATGAGCCACTACTTCCATCGATCAGCACCAACACTATCATCTTCGTAGGCGTCATTCTCATCATCTTGCTTCTCATCTTATCGTTAGTCGCCAGTTATCCGTGGAGACCGTACACTCTTCACCACTACAGACAGCAGTTAAATATACTTGTTCAAAGGGTCTCTTGCGTGTTTGCCTACAAACAATCCTCTTCAATAAAACTTCGCTCCTCTTATGCATTTCCTACCTCTCCTTGACTGTTCTTTAGAGAGTAGTCAGCTAACATGACCGGTTCACTAGAAATGCATTTCCCACGGCAGAAGACCTTCAGGCCATTGTCCTACCGCTTTTGAAACACCGAGATTACGTGCAAACAATATCTCTGGATTACTTTTCTCAATCATCTTGTAAATCGTTTGCACATTATAATGCATCAGTAGAGATCTGTTGTTAGATCCAGAGAGATCACCAACAGGAATCATATGTAAAACGAAGGATTGATCTCTTCAAGCTGAGACGAACTCGGGTTCATTTTGACAGACATGCTTTTGTTTTACTTAGCAGATGATGACTAGTGTGTATCTCGAGCCAACCACCCCCAGGAAGGGCTTCAAGAAATATACAACATGAGCTCGAAGGCATTCGATGATGGTGTTAGTGGCGCCAGAGATAATCCCCGTGATAGTTTCCCCTCTTTTTTCCTACACGTCAATCAGGATTGGGCTCGGTTTAGAGCATATACTCTATATAGTTGAACTCTGCGAGTCAGGCGGCAGACCTACTCAGACGAAATCGAACAGCTATATCTCAATAGCTATATAGTATATGCAGGGCCTGTTTTAGGAATAATTTAGAACTGTAAACTCTGCTTCCAAACTCTTCTCTCAAGCATCACCACATTTCAATTCAAAAAGCCAAAAGGGAACGACTTTTGAGTCTCATTTTTAAATATTAAAATCACTTTTATGTTCACTAGAGATTTTTAATGGCTGTTAAATTCCTAATCCCGGGATGGGATGGTCACTAGAATGTTTTTTATATATTAATAAATTAATCCACGACTGTATACCAGCAACACTATATAGCATTGGCCTTGTATTAGTCTTTCTCGAGAACAGAAACACACCAGGGACGGTTTAATCCTCTACATCTGGGATTCATGAAACTCTCCGTCAGTCTAGCTCCTCTACAGCCCTCTACAACCCTCTTTACCCAATCGCCCCTTCCTTTTCTACCCTTCATCTACCAATCGCCCGACAGCTTCCCACTCTTCTGCTTTACGGAAGCTACTTCCATATTTACATGAAGGTAGTCGCAAAAGCGAAGTTAGAGTAGCTAAGCTGATTTAAGCATTCGTTATTATAATTCTTGGAAAACAGGCGCTTCCTGGCTCAAATATGCACAACTTCCCAGTGCTGACTGAGAGCAAAGTCTCCGGGGATGATGTAAGCACCAATCTTCGCTACCATTCCTCTCAATATCCTCCAGCCAGATTTCACTACCTCTTTTGGTATCTTATACAAAATATGGGTATCAACTCACAAGAACTTCCACTTTTTGTACCAACTTCTGCAACTTCTTTTTTTAATTCCTTTTCTAATCCATAAAGGAAAGCAAGTAACTAGTCACTTTATTTACTTCTTTTTGCTTTCAATTATAAACTATAATATATGAATTCTATGAATTATGAAAACTACAGAATGCACTGCATCTAAACATCTTCTAATCTGAAAGTGCATCGACCACAATTATTAATATCCCTAGACCCTTAGGCGAATTTCATTCGAGAGCCAGCTTGGCTAAGTTCGTCCGTGCTCTTAATTAATAACCGAGACAGCTGCCCTGACGCTAGTGTCATTATGAGCCTTTTTTCCTTCGACGAGAGTTTTTTTTCACGCACGAGTCCACGCGTGAGATATCGCTGATATACATCACTAGCGCCACCAACGATGTGGCTTATACCCTTAATGAAGCCGTACCCCGCATTCGTTTTGCGCCCCGAGTCCGTCATATTAAGTCTTACCTGGCACCCGCCACCAAATGAGGATCGCTGAACGAGACAAATGCTCCTCGCACCATGAAATCCACACAACAAATGCCGCAGCTTCAGACCCGTCACGAGTGCAGTGTTTTTTGCTTGTAGTAGAGAATAGGATATGACTACAAGTTGGATTGGAAAAGTAAATAACGTGGCTCAATGGTAGCATGCTGGAATTTGGTTTTCCACTCTTCATCCAGCAGAAGAAATAAAGTCTCTATAATAGTATAATTATCATTTTCATCAGTTTCGTTACTTTGACTGTATCTGGCTATTGAAGATTATATCTGAAGATTGGTGTTTCATTCCAGAGAGTAGACAATGCAGAATGCGTTCAAATATATGTATCCGCTATAAGAAATTGTGCACGATGAGATCCGATAAGTTATGGTCGGTCATTACGGTAAATGTCTTACTTGGGCCCCGAACAACGAAGGGGACCACTGGGATAATGATATTATTATGGCCATCTTGATTCCCGAGCCACTATCATCATACGTCATCCAACGCGTCCTCGACGCCGTCGATCAGCCACGTTGCAAGTTATACTCTACCTTCTGCCTCTTCACGCGAATCATTGCTTTTTGCAGAGCGGTTGCAAAGTATGATGGTCGCCGTCGAGTTGGCTTAATGAAATCATCAAAGAACCCGATTGTCAGAACTCCCTCTATATAATATCGGATGTCAGGCTGCGGAACGAAGGCAGCAAGAATTTCACTTAATTGCGTTATGCATTACGTTAACACCCAGTTTGTGAAAAATGGACTCTGTACATCGACGTTTTTAGCTCAGAAGTCTTGACATGATTCAAGAAACTGCCACTTTGTGCATCAAGTTCAGCAATGCTGACGAAGATGCGTTTAATGATTATCTGTAATAACGATTCTACGCTGAGCTGAGATGACATGAGATGAAACAAGATGAGACAAATGAACATACTAGCGTGGACCCTAATTTGCTGCATATACAAAACATAACATCCGCCCATTATGGTACTCTGAATTAGCAGGTCATCGATATGCTCCGACGCATTGAACAAGGCGTGCGCGTGACGTCATCTCATTACTGTAGTTAATGACGAAAGGAGACCGCTTTTTAGCACCGAGACAAAAGAAGCAGCGAATTAACGAACGGAGACTGCCTCGGCAGCAGCTTGACCCCATTGGCATCGTGGATTCGGACTATAAAGAGCGGGTCGTGAGGGTCCCTCGAAGAAGAAGGAATGAAGAGAAGGACCGACGGACATGGTTGAGCAGATCGGGTTACTTGGCATCCTCTTCTCCGATGAATTACTCTCCATTGGACCATTGATCAGTAGTTCTCAACTATCGGTCCCTCTTCACCCTCGCTAATCACCGCGATTAATCCCAGTGGCGACTGGGATTAATCGTCAATCCCGAGGCCTGGAGGATCGCAACCATCACGACTGGCAACCTCTGCATTCTCTCGATCGGAATCGCCGGAGATGTCAGTCATCCTTTTGTTCTCCGATACTGCCTTTTCTACAGGGCAACCGGTCGTACCAGCACATTATAGCGCCGGACTCTATCTGGATGTATTAAGGGTATGCTTACCAACACAATAGAATGTGAAACGCGGAGTTTAGTAGTTGCCCCCGGGGAGGAACTTACCGATTAACTCATCTATCAGGGGCATTGTTGCATTCAATGAGAGGATACTGGCCATGTTATTACGGGTATCGCGCTAAAATATACTGACCCGAGCATTACTCCACGTGATATATTTTCCGGTCTCGTTATCCTACTACTGTAGGATAACGAGATGTACGCCTGATTAGCTTGAGGGTGACCAAAAAAAAACTTTTACTGCTAAACTCGGTGTTCCAATTTGCCGTTTAGGCGATGGGGCAAAAGTTCCTGAAGTCGATGAAATTTTCCAACCGCTCGAATTGAAAAACACCTTTCTTTTCATTAAAATCCAGGGTGTCAATTTTTGATTGAAAAGAGTGGATCAGAGCGTTGCACAGTGGAAAAGCAATTAATATCTTAGTACAAATATGTGAATGTAGTTGAAATTTTTAATTATCAATCAATTATACTGCATTTCCATTATCCAAAATGCTTGAGTCCACTTTTTTTTTTGGATACAAACAGTGATGGGACGTCGACATCGAAAACATCGAAATATCGATGTTTTGCTTTCGATATCGATGTTTTATTTTCGATACATCGACTGCATCGATGTTGACCATTTTCGATGTCCCATCACTAGATACAAATGTAAATGTTCCATACCTTTGGGAAAGCTTTTTTAATATAAAATTTTCTGGCCATTTCATTTTCTAAAATTACAACTTCTCTAACGTGAGTGGTCCGTATTTCCTCACTCGGCCTAACTCATCTTTGGATTCATTGCTAGATTGTTTCTCCTCTCCATTTACCTGTGCACGGATGCACATTGGCTGCACTGCGTCCGCAGCGTCCGCGGAGGACGATCGTTACAGGAGTTATTCTTCGGGATGTAGAAAGGCAAACAGCGTGGCGAGGACATCCCAGGACAGGGACGACAGGGATGAACAGTTAGTTAGGGTTCGTGTTTGCCGAGCGAGTTACCCTAACCCAACTCAGGCGGTTGGCGGAATTAAACGTTCGACGGAGGCTCGTTAACGTCATGAATATGTACCCTCCTACTCTCGCTCTTGCTCCCGCTCCCGCCCCCTCTTGCTGGCAGCCACCCCCTGTCTCCTCCCGGCTGGTCCACTACACTCTCAGTTCATGCAGTCAGCCGCTGTTTGCTGGTTAATATTCATCAGCTCGTGGTTACGAATATATGGGAGATCCCCGGATGTTTTTCGATGGCTCTGCTTACAGACGATTTGATCCTGAATCGTGCAAGCAGTAGAAATCAATTCTCAAGACGATATTCCTCTTCGATGTTGATTTCCATCATCGATGTTGATTTCCATCATCGATGTTGATTTCCATCTTCGATGTTGATTTCCATGTCGATATTCACTGTCAATTGCATATAGCTCGCGGATTTATGTAACATTCGATAAATGAGAAAAATATATTCATTGAATTGATCAATTGATTCATTGATTAAGAATCGCGGTAGTTCAAATCTTGATCGAATTAGGTATCATTCATTTGACTCAAATTGAGCATGCTCATCAAACTTGGAAGGTCAACATAAAAAAGTATTTCAAGTCAGTGTATTATATATAGGTGTAGCTAACGATCTCATTTCAGAGTGTTGATAAGGTGAAGAAGATGTAGGCATGTTAGTCAGTCGTTAGTTTGGATACTTGAAAATGAGTTATTCGCTGATCATTTATATAAATAAGAACCAGAAGCGATACCTGACTACCGCTGCCATCGCGGTGACTTTACACTTTGCATTATATATCTGAACCCTATACGCTCGGGAATCAACCAAGGGGATTACAAATACAGAGGCGGGAACACAGAATACGTGCGTTTGAGATATGCCTGGTATCGTTAACGTATATTTTTCTTCACTGATGACAAGAGCGTGTGTGGTTTTAATGAAGGACTACTGTTAAGTCAAAAATTGCTTCCTTTCAAAGACTAAGGTTGAAAGTTTATTGTAATTTTTTTACAGATATATTCTTGAACCTAAGAGTAACGAAGGAACCAACAATTAAATTGGTCTCCTTAGGGTATAGAGATTGATTTCATTCAGTTTATTAAATTATATAAAAATAAGTAGATAATGGTATAAAGTTATAACTGTTATGAAATATAGTTCCCGCGGGATTTAGGGCTCGTAAATTCGTAGCAAAAACGATTCTCGTTGAGAGCTAGCTGTTACTTATGCTAGACATATGCGAAGAGTACCCAGGGCGCTAACAGGTCGTCATAGCACTCGTCGAAGCCTTACAAAGGACCCCTAAGCAAATAAACATTCTAACGAACCAGTTACTTAGCCACTGCGTTTCCGACTGACCAGTGACCATCCTTGAACGTCCTGTCGATCGTGGCTCTTCGTAAACTTTAAAAGGAAGAAATAAAAACATCTAACCGGTACCAAACACTTCTCACTCGATGGAAATCCTTTGTCTCATTACTGGCAGGAGTTTTGGATGCTGGCAAGCTGCGGAAATAATATCGGTTGCCCGGGTGACCTGCAGATGAGCGCGCTTGACCATCCAGATCCTCACAATTAAGTAAAAAGGGGTTGGTGATGTGTTCCACATTAAAATATTGAAAAACAGGATGACCACTTTTAAGGACGTCAATATCGAACAGATGAAATATTCATGATGTTATTGCAATTCTTTAGAGATTAGGGTGCTCCGCAACAAAAAAAAAAAGACTTCTTTATAATAGAAAGGACAAATAATTTGGGGACAATTACATGCAGTGTTTAGTTGGAGCAAATGGAGATGGACAAAGAAAATGGTATCTGAAGGACAACTTTTATTATGATCATGCAAAAATTGTTTTCTCATTGAATTAGCATTTAAGAGATATTTAATGAAACATGCTGGGAATTTTTATATATAATATATAAGATAAAATCGATATCATGGTTCAAAATACCAAGAATTCTCTTTATCTTCGGATCCACACATCACTGAATATTATTTGAAGATCATGGTTCATCCTTTCCATTCTTGAAAGCCTCTTTTGTACAAGGGAGACAGCTCAGATCGTCAATTAGCCCATCAGCTACCGAAAGGCTCCTCCTGCTTTTAAGTTACCTTACCTTGAAACCTACAAATGAAAGAAAAAAAGAAACCAACTGAAAAAAGCAAGCCATATATATACGAATGCATGCTCGAAACAGCTTAATTAATTCGGATTTATCTGAGGCATGACGTTTCAATTTTTAATTCAATTCTCGCTTTTATGCTTAGGGATCTTCCGTCACTCGTTTCTCCGCACATTTTGCCCTGGGGTTCGAATACCGTGATTATGCTCAACATTAGCACGCGGCAACAATAATTATTTTCTTGTTAATATTTAATAAGCGTAAAATTTAAATTACAGTTCCATTTCGAGGAAGTATCGTACAAGCAAAATAAAATTTAATATGGTTATAGACTTTAATATGGTCTCTTGCATAATATGTGTTTATTAAATCAATATTATAAATATCCAGAACAATGAAACTTAATTTTCCTGTTACAAAACTTAAAAAAATATATTGAAAAATGTGAGAACATGGATTTCTCTGATTAGCTGTTTTATTTCATCAAAAATAATAAAATAACCGGTTCCGCATCCTCTTCAGCGCTTTTCTATAAGAAGATTGATGTGCAAATGAATTGCGAAAGCGCGAAACTATCAATAAAACATTCTCATGTAGAGAGATTAACTCTTTTGATGACAAACGCTCACAGTAATGAGCGTTTTTCATCAGGAGTCTTGAATTAAATTCTAGATTATCAGACCCGTAAAAATTGTAAATACTTTCAGCGCGAATCGTGCTAGCTAATACTGTATAACACTGTGTACTACATTTGCTCATTCAGAATCAGTAGTGCATAGAATGACCAAAGATGTCATTGGATTACAGTTATGTGCAGTCCAGCTACAATATGTACTTCTACTTCTACCATGACAGACTTAAATTGACATCCAAACGAATATATTGCATCCTTCTCAAATAAAAGTTTGAATTACTGCCGTTTGACGCAGGAGACTTAGTTCTGAGTCAGGTGGTTAGCGTTCTTGTTTCCTCCACTCACACCTTGCAGGAAACACTTCAGACATTAATTGCATTGCTATATGTCTCGCCCTTGAATGTTTAAGACACAGAATATATTCAAAATAACTTGAATTTTTCAGAACTTTAACAATTCTCGATAAATTGTATTAAAAATATAACATTTCATTGTAAGACATGTCTTCCAATTTGATAAGTTTGAATTTCCTTTTAATTATACACATCATATATTTAATTGCTTATCTACTATTGTAACCCTCGAACCGTCTTAATTTGACACCAAGAATCCATCACTAGCCCCCGAAACAATAAAACAAAACTCTCGATCAAGTATTAATCCATACCCTTCGAAGGGATTAGAGTTTTCGGATGAACTAACATTTCCGCAGGGGAAATCGGCGTCGTGGTTGCAATAGAAGATCCGCAATCTTCTCGAGTATTTGCCCTGTTAGTCAGACAAAAGTCTCAATTTGGAAATAACCGCTATAGATTTTCCCTGCATTATTTCTTTCTCCTTTATTTTATTTATAAATCTATTGCATTAACGAATCATTATTGAACATGTGTTCAATAATGATTACTAAAATATAACGTGTAATTTTGTTAGATCAAAGAGCAACCATCAATTTTTATTAATTTGTAAACATGTAATAACAATTTAAATATTTCATACATATTTTTAAAAACATATGTTCTCAATATCCCGACTAGGCCTTAAGAAATGCGGCAAATCCAGAAATCGCCACAGGCACACTTTAGTCGACAGCCCACAGTGTTTACCACCCCCTCGAGGATGTTGAATCACGACCAGCCCTGGAGAAGAGAGGAACAAATAAAGGGTTATTGTATTTGTACCAAGGCTTCGACGTCAGCTATAGGCAGAAATTTTCTTCCGACAAAATCCCTTCGGCAAGACAACGAGAATTTTCCTGCAACCGAAAAGGACACGTGGCTAAACTTATATGTCAATCTATCAAAATACGTGACACGATGACATTGTGAGCTTAATATACTCGAATGATCATCAAATCCCTTCAGGATTCAGGATTTGATGACCATTGTTTTGATCCATGTTTTGAATCGAATTTTTAGGACTCTTTATTCATATCTGAACCTGATGAAGTCAGTATCAAGTTTTTTCTCATCTGGTTAACAAATAGCAGGTATTTTCCACGTTTTGTACGGATCAGTGCTATGTGGGTTATCATGAAGGTACTATCAGCATCGCTCCACCGTTTGGCACGTTAACGCCTGTAACTACCAGTGTATTAGCGTTTCGGTTGTTAATGGAAGAGAGGCTGGGAGACGAAAGGGATTATGGGGTGAGTTAGGGATACGGTGAGCAGAGGAACGAAGCATCATGCTTTGTGATTACGTTCCGGAGTGTAGGCATAGCCTCTCATTAGGACTCGCGTGGCGCGTACAAAATAAGGGTGTATCGCCAGTCAGGAAAATTGTAAGTGTCGCAAGATCAAAGGGTGGACCAGTAACGCGATATCGCTCACGCTTACTCAATGGTGAGTGGAGCCACCTCCTTCCGACTTTCTTCAACATTCCGTTTAACATCCACAAGGTCCCTGGCAACCTTCATCGTCGTAAGGAAATATCATATAATGCTGTAAAGTGTCAAAAGCAGACCATTGCCTTCTTCCTCGTCTCTGAGGTGTTGAACCAGCCTTTGTCGTTATATATATTATAATGCCAAGACTTGCTTTGAGATTGCTTATCACGCGAAATTGAATACTTGCTCCTGACGACGCACTACTCTGACTTTTTAATTCTATTAGTAATTAACCAAGTAATTATGTTTCAAATATTCAACATTTTTTATAGATACACGGAGAAAAATGGATATTCAAACTTAATATCTAGATAGTCAAAAAAATATATTCATCCTGTTGAGTATCTTAGATAGCTGTCATATATTCTCAATATCTTAGATACTTAGGGCCGATTCCACCAACTGTGATTAAATTTTAATCCTTGATTAAATCCTTGATTTGCGTACGAAAGTATTGATTAACTTATTGGACTGAAGTTTCAGACGTCTCTTGGGACGATTTTTTATTTTCAATTTGCCGAATTTGAAAAAAATCTTAAGATTATTTTCATTATATGAAATTTATTGTGATTTTGAGGAATTTTACCATTTACTGCTATTTTATTGAATGAATTAATGAATCTAAAGAAATTTAAAACGATTTGGCGATATTTCACTGGGATTTAAAAGTATTTAACTAGATTTCATGGGATTTTAAGTAATTTTAAAGGATTTAATGATATTTTGTGGAATTTTATTATAAGTATACTAATGTGATGAATTTTAAAAGGATTTCAATGGATTTTACGACATTTCATTGGATTTTCAGATATTTTAAGCGATTTAATGAGATTTTATGGGATTTTGAATAACGTGAAGGAATTTCATAGGATTTTAAATAATTTAAAAGAATTTGACGATATTTTGTAAAACTTTAAGTAATTTTAAGGACTTTTAAGAGATTTAAAGAATTTAACGAAATTTCATTAGATTTTCAGGAATTTAATGAGATTTCATGGGATATTGACTAATTTAAAAAGATTTTACGAAATTTAAAGGAATTTTCTGAAACTTATTGAGGTTCCTGAAATTAGCCAAGGTATTACAAGTTCTTCTAATTCAAAAATAAAAAATTCTAATTTATTTTGTTTTTTTTCTTGTTTACTCTAAAATGGCATCAGTAAATAAAAAAATGGATTCTGTACTTTGGTTTCTATTTTTTGGATATTATAAACAAGAAAATGGAAACAAAAAAATTCGTCAAAAAAGACGTCTGAAACTTCAGCCCAATGATTAACTTAAGTTAATCAATGATTAAAATTTAATCACAGTTG
Source organism: Synergus umbraculus (assembly GCA_900474325.1). Lineage (NCBI taxonomy): Eukaryota > Metazoa > Arthropoda > Insecta > Hymenoptera > Cynipidae > Synergus > Synergus umbraculus. Next base: position 136,329 of record UCOK01008680.1, on the reverse strand, counting down.
GTGGAATCGGCCCTTAATCACGCTATTTGAGTATCTAGATATTGAAGCTGAATATCCAGATACTTAATCTGAGTATCTTTAAATGGCTGTCCCATAGTTCAGTATCCAAGATATTGAGTTTGAATATCCATTTTTCTCCGTGTATCAATTTGTATTGCGATATTGTGTTTCATATTAAAATGTATTACGATTCCTCTGTCTTATGTATATAATTACTGAAACTTCCGATGAAGCAATGATTTTGATGGCGATGTTGTTACAGATTGACGATTTGGTCACCGGTTGAATCCAAGTCGTCCCAAGAGGAGTAAAAAAGGATGAGTGATCCCATATCACATTTGAATGTGATATGGGAAGGTTTCTTTTGCACGTCGTACTTCATGCCAGCAAGGGGCAAAAAAAGAAAGCAGAGAGGAGCGATGTAAAAGAAACCGAAAGCAACGCCAGGAGGCGAGGGCGATAATAATTTGGCACTGGCCAAGAGAAAAGACATGACCTCGCAATGCGATGGTATATCATTGGCTCGCTGGGCGGAGTACCGCGTGAAGTTGGCGCCGGCAGCGATAGATACCGCTAATTATTGATCGTAAATAACTTTGCAAGGCACACGGCAGCCCGATCCTATCGGTGCGCGAGCGACTTCGACTTGAGACCAATGATATAGTGGTATGGTGTGAGAGGCTTTCTTGGATAGGTAGGCACAAACTTGTACAGCACACTTCAGGGTGGCTGGATATATTACATGCCCCTGCACAGTTATTACACAAGCTTAGTAATTGCTGAGAGCTGAATCCTTCTCTGCATGGCAGTTTTTGATTTGTGTCCGGATACTGCAAACGCTTCTGGTGTGAATGTAGCCAGGAGATAGCGCGTATCGATTTTTGTTTTGTTATAACGGATGGCAAGTGGGCAAGTGGGCTCGTGGGTCCTCTCTCAATTCTTTGAAAGAAACCAATCTGGTCCCTCGGGCGGTGACTCCTATCTTGGAATGAAATGGGAGATGTCTTCTTGGCCTTTGATCACTCAGTTTTTACTTTTTGTTGATCAGCATCGCAGCATCAGCGCAGTCACACACCGTTCACTGCGAGCCAGAGGAAGTTTAATCTGGATCATAGATTGACCATACTTAGATCTAAAGCCTTGAAATTTGATACACACGAGAGTTCTTGATCGGCTTTAGATTTTATCATCTACTTATGTGAGAAAATTAGTATAGCTGTACTATTATAGTGTGTTAGTCGGTCATTATACACTCTTATCCTCGCTCTTATCTTTGACTCATGGAAAATTCTTCATTCAACACTCTTTTCTCACTGAAAAAAAATATCTTTCCAGTTGGCTCAAAATTTGGATATGTTGTCTGTTTTTCGAAGCGTTAAAGTGTATTCATTTAGAATTCAATTAAGAATAAAAGTCAGATGATCACCTGGACATTCCGACCCATCACGTTCACACCTTAAAACACACATTCGTGCGCAAAACAATTAGCATTTATGTTTAGATAAGGTGGGTTCAATTCTGTGTATATATATATGTATGGTACTCTAGCAACGATTTTTCATTTTGACGTTTAAACCTTATTTCTCCTGCTTAGAGTAATTATAATAATTAAAAGAATCAAGGGTAGTAAAGAATGCAGAAAGTAATGTTACCTGAACTGTTCATGACCTGATTATGTAAATAGAAGATCTCTTTTATTAAAAAGGTAATCATCTTCCTTTGTGAAACCTGAGTTGTATTTCCTAATTAAATAGTAAAATATATCATAAAACGAAGAATTTGCATTTGAGTAATTAATGATCGTGTCCCGAGAATCTTTAAATCAAAGGAAATTGATCTAATATTACATTTTAAATGACAATAGAGATCAAAACAATAACTGAAGGTGTTGTCATAAACACGTCATGTGTCTGGAAATGGAACGAAGTCAAGAGAGCTCGACGGAAACGGAAGTGCCTGTCATAGCTGGATATATATATAGATATAAACATACCGGGTTATTAAATATTCACGCAACGGTTGTTTGGATAACACACCTTGAGCAGAGGAACGCTTTTGATCAAAAATACAAAATAATACTCCAATACAATTTTTCCTATCAATTAAAAATAATACTTCAATTCTGAAGAAATCTATGAAGAAATTGTCCGCAGTCCTCTTTTTTGTAGCGCAAATCTTATAAGCGATCCTTTTTATATGAAAAGAATGGAAAGAAACATATATTGGATATTGTAGTGTCATTTCTTTTGGAATTCAATAAATTACAATAGTTATAGCTTTTCCCTTTTCCTAGCTTTCATCATTTTTCTATTATTAACGATGATAATGATGATTATGATGATGATTAAATACGTTAAAGAGAAAAATAGAAAGAGCATATGTATATTATGATATTCATGTCTTGATGCACGTCGTCTATGAAGAATGTGTTGAAAATGGCTACAGGAAGCATGACTATCATTATAAGCTTCGCAAATGGGTAAAATTGATCTTTTACTGATACAAGATATAACTAGTGTGGTGTATCCTTTAGAAGATGATTGAATAGACAATTTGTCTAGCATTATCTATTGCGCTCTGGAAGGGACGGTACGAGCATCTCCAAAGGATTTCGTGTATTTAGGATAACAAGCGGCTCCGCCCTTGAATTGGTATGCAGAGCCTTCGTGAACTCCTTTATATTGACATATCGTAGTACGTGATCCAAATACGTGCGCCATTATACCGAACTGCGAACAAATCAGTCGGCAGAGAAATTGTCAAATTGACTGTACATGAAAAACAAGTCAAGCGTCTGCCAAAACATGTTTTCTCTGATGTTAAAGTCGCGAAATCGCTCTATAGTTTAGTGTACAATTGTATTTGAACTCGTTACATTATAATCACATATTCCCAAAATGTAAATACCAACAGATGAATAATTAGCTTATGAGAATATCTAGCTTTACAAGTATATTCAGATGCAAAAACATGAAGTTACCAGACGAAAGAGTCGGGCCACCGGACAAAATATCAAAGTAACAAAAGATGGATATCCGTTTCAAGAATTCACGCCCTTTTCGCACCAGCACTAGAAATTGATGCGTTTAGAAACCCCTTCGAAGGGAGGCGGACAGTTACGGCAGCATAAATATCATCGAAAGCCCTACTAACCACATGCCACAGATACAGCCCTGTAAGTTTTCTACTTATGTATAATTATATATACTCGTCTTTTTACGAAATGCTGCTACCTGTTAGAATGTGCAATTGGATGAGTATATATTATATATGTATATGTATTCAAGAGATAAATACAGACAGAATATTAAAAATGATAAAAATAATTGACAGAAGCAACGTTTTTAAATGAAATATCAGTGGAACTTTGACTAAATGTTCTGGATATAAAACAAACGAATTGAAAATTAAATCGTGGAAGCAGTGAAAAGGGATTTCATTTATTTCACCCGCCTACCTATGAGACTCGGGGTTGACGACGGCGGAAAGAGAGATTGAAGACGGGGAAAACGAATCTCGCGTTTTATTTTCATCCTTTTTACATCGACTACCATGCTGCCACCCTCTCTTTTCACTCCTCGTCTCTCTCACTCCCTCTCTCTCTCCTTTTCGCACTCTGCCTCTTTTATCTACAACCTTCTTTCTTTTTTTCACTACTTTCAGCACCTCCTTCAATTCGTCTCGTCACATTGAATCGTCACGGGTTCCGCAGCGACTATAAAATATTTGCTTTGGTAATGAGGCCACGGTTGTAGCTAGAGAGGGAAGGTTTGAAGCGAAGAATTCGAAGAGCAAATAAGGAAGGACGCTGAAGAAGACGACGAGTGCAAATTATCGCTACACCTTGGAAAAGGTTCGTCGCATCGCATGCGGATTACAGCGATCTGCTTGAATGACTGATAGTCACGATCCGATCTCCGCTCTTGCGGGAAAAAATATAAAAATCTTCGACCCTTGGGTCTCGCTTCATCCTTTCACGTGAAAATTCTTGCAAATTATATCTGCAGTTGCATATCGGGCATTTCACCTGAAATTCAAGGTGAAATGAGTTTGTTGGATGTTCACAGCACGTGGTTCTAACAATATAACCCTCTGTAAATGTGGCTCGTGAATCGAATTGGCCCCTGGCCTTCATTCTCATTCCTTATCGATCTCAATCTTTCGCCCTCTCACAAGCGAAATGAAACAATGAGCGTCCTGTGGTAACGCGTTAACACAAATACTTTAACAAGCTAATCACGATATCAAATTCTTTGCCTGTCAGCGAGGTATTCCAAGACGAAGATATCCGGGCATCAGATCGGTAGGGGGTCCCGGCCGCAGTTAAAGGTTGGATGACCGATTATGATGAAGCGATTCTCTCTCTCCTCAGTCTCCTCGAGTCTGAACACAGAACCAATCTCAATTCCTCCAGTACCCATCTATCCCTACACCTACCTTTAATAATTGAAACACGCGATCTCGTACTTACAATTACAGAATGAGAAGTGCCAAATGCCTCCTGCAGACAGTGAACATGATCCATGGACTCTTGGAGATCTCTTCCTTGAATTGTGTCGTCTAGAGGAACACTGGCTCGATTTTATCTGCTAAGGAACAATCGCCGTTGTTGCTGATAGCGAAACTCTGATAGCTTATGAAACGTTCTTTGATTCATGATCTGCATGATAGGTAGACAGGCAGTTCTTGGAAATTCAAAAACATTCAGTGTTTAAAAGAAAGTCACTTGACTACAAAAATACGCAATAAACAATTCAAACGGTTTCATATTTAGTCAAATTTAATTTAAAGCAAGGAAGATGACTGGTAACCTTCGAAAGATTTTACTGCAACGAAATGATGTGATTCTCCGAATGGTATAAGGGGTAAGACATCCAATAGAGTCATCACGTCCGAGCTAGGATGGGGATACCAGATAGTGTGTGTTTTATTATAACATCAAATATGGTCGGTGGACGCATAAAGATCGGGGTGGGAGGATTGAACAGCATAAGAAACAGATTGTGCAGCTAGTGTCCTGTATCACAGCAGGGTATCTCTCACAGCATGATCGATCTGACACGCACGAACTTGGTGCGTCATACACGCCAGACACTTGGATTCATTTAATGTAAAGTACACATGTCTTCTTTTCAAGATTTCATACTTGCGGCTTCTGAACGAAAAAATGGAAATACTATCAAAAGTGTAGTAGAATCGCTCAATTATCTAATTCAATTCGGCACAGGAATCTTATATTTCTTTGAATATATTCTTCTTAAACACTTGGTGTCCCATATGAATGCAAGCAGGGACTTTGCATCTTTAGTTGATGGCCCCAACTCTAGCTGATTCCCTTTGGGTTGGCAACACTGCACGTGGCCGAGATTACAGGGTACGCCACCCTTATTCTGAAGTCGGGAAGATTATTTAAATTCAGCCTCTTTTCCTCACACCAAGATTTTCGTAACTACCTTCTTCCAGCTGGAAAATTAGTCGAGTTGTTGTCCAATACTTTTGTTTCGTTCATGGCAATACGTGATCGCAATATGTTTTAAGATTTTGAATCAATCTCGAGAACTGCTATTTTGCACCGTTGATAATGACTATTAATTATCATTCAATGCCTCGTTAGGGAGTATATAGTTATAGTTTAATTTAGATAATGTGTTTAATGATGGTTTATTGATGCTGGTCGATATAGAAAATAAGGGAGGCTTACTTTAATTCTAAAGATGAAATGTCAGGGAATATATTAAGATTATTTATTATTTAAGTATTAAAAGTCGAAATCCGTCCCTGGAAAAGCATCTAAATAAATTCTTCATGCCATTTACTTTGCGGTTAACTACACAATTGCATAGTTTCATCTCGCGTGTCGGTGTCGTCTTGCGGTCAAACGTCATTATCGTACCTCATGCACCCTGACAGTCGAAGCTTCTTCGGATGGGAACTCCTAATATTCTAAATTGCTCGCCTTGGCATGTTTATTTGACATCGGGGCTGCCGAGGATGTACCGCGGCTCGCCAATTTGCCGGATGGCAGTTTTCAGTCTTTAGCTTTCTGTCGCTGCTTTTTTTGCGGCATTGTAATCCACCACACAATTTAAAAAGGCATTTATGTATATTTTTTAATCAAAACTGAGATGATAGATGTGTTTTTTTTTTATTTTATCCACTATGAGTGACATTTTCCGGTGTCATTGACGAATTAGAGTAATTAGACAAAACTTTTTGTGTTCAGTGCTAATAAATGATTGACTGATGTGCGAAGTTATAATTTTTTTCAATTCTTCCTGGTAAAGGTCATAGGTTTTAATATCCTGGGCTGTACATCCACTTGGCAGCGATAATTCGAATTAATTAGGGCAAATTGACGTTCGTCGAATACATAAGTACGTTCCATATATTAGAGGTGATTTGCTTGTAAAGCTTCATCGTTTTTATTTCAAATCTGACCCCATTGATTCGAGTTCCATGTATTGAGAATCGAATTCATTTGCTCAAGAGGTTCTTCGGAAACAGATATTTATTCGCTATAATTTGCAGTGCAAATAAGCTTTCGGAGTATTTTAATCAGAACTGAACCTAGCTTTACTTTAAATATGAGTATATTTATTCATTCTTTACTTATAATAATAGTCAGGATTGGGAAGTCATGTGTCTTGAATGTTTAGACAATAAAAAAGACAAAAGGCGGGAGAAATATATACCCCGCGTTTATCCTTTGTTTCCCATCAGGCATTAAAGAGAGACACGCGATTTCCCAATCCGAACCTGAGAATGTATGCAGTTAATGCATTGGGAGCATGCTAAATTACCGAAGTTTTTATACTGTGCGTGATCAAAGCTCTTTGCAGTGGAATTATATCGGTCGAGTTGTAGCAGCTATATATATGTGTACTATGTGTAGTTTGCAAGTTAATATCTCCATCAATAAGGTATTTATGTACTTTTGTATTATCTTTTCCTAACGCCCTTATATATGCATAAGGAAATTTGCACACAAAATAATTGCTACAATTATAATTTTTAATCAATTGCACTCAGTCACATATTTTTTTCTAAAATTCGTAAAGTATAAAACAACGCAAGTTTTCCCAAAAATGTGTATATTCAATCATTGCTACCACAAACTATGATGAATCAAATAAAGATTCATCATTTTCTGACCACCCTGTATATATTAGGGGCCTTTGCAAATGACATTCATTTGTATGCAGATAGCCATCGTGGTCATCTTGCAAAAAGCGAGGGCTTAATGACCAAGATGCGCCTAAACGATATCCCGTGTCACAGATCCGTCAATGATATCAAGGACGGCACATTCATTGGGAGAAAGAATTAAAAACATATTACGCAAGCTATATCATTTGAAACCTTTCATTAATCTAGTCGTTTGTACATTTAATTCTATAAAAAGTCAAATCATTGCTAATTGCTTTCGGTGTTAAAATATTTCGTGCACATTAAAGCTGCACAGGATTAATATAACTGCAAAAATTAGTGCAAGTTATGTACTGTGCGCTATTGCACTATTTTCATTTATTATGATTACCCTACAGACATTGCAGTTATGAATGCAGACACTAGACATATACCAGTCCTATATTTAAGTTGCCTTAATTGTTTGCTCATTGATATCCTACTTGGGACAACACTATATGTGATTCATCGCTTCTTTTAATTTAAAGCGAGATTGCTTCTGGCTATTAAGACTGTCTGTTTAATTACCGAGGATATGATTCTGGCGAGTCAGTGACTCTTTTCCTAATATATCAAGAATTTCATATAGGCAATTAAAGACAGATATATATGTCCACGTTAATTTAATTATGCATTTGCAGTCTAATACAGGAAAGAATTGAAATAAACGCTTTTACACAATAAAAAATCACAGGTGTTCTAACTCTTACAAAACAGGTATCCAGACCTCTATGGTTGATGGATTGTTTATTAATCCATATTTCATGATAAATCATTTTAACATCTCCAATTTTTGTACAATCGTGAAGAGATGAAATGCAAATCTTGAAATGAAGTATCATAAACCGTGAATTATAGATAAAAAGCTGTGCATGATGATTACAGTGATCATCATTTTTCAAAGTACATAAAAAACGCTCTACATAGTTAATTTTCGTAATATTTTTATGATAAAACTTTCGGACTGAAAATTTTATAAGCAGCGGGTTATTACCTCAGTATCCTTAAAGCCTTCATCGTCTTCATCGACCTCTGCACATAAGGCTGGCGCCATCATTCGGGAAGCAGATCAAACTTGAGGAAGAATGATCGTGCCCATGCCTACCATATCCACCACAGATCTCAGGGTCGTGGTAGGAAACATCCAAACCTATAGAATAGCGATCATAATAATAACAATTTTGACATCAGCACCACCGGGAAAAGTATAGTGACGGACATGATAGCAACAGAAGCACGTGTGGGAATCCCCGCCCAGAAACGCCCTCGGCGAGGCTATTGGCCCGATACCCACGGTCCGGGAAAAGACTGTCATGGCCGGCGTAATCCGGCGAACGGTCCAATCAGAATTCGCATCAACGAAACAAAAGGCACGCACCAAACTCGAGAGGGTTGCATCGTGAACAAATGAATGCCCCCTTGGGTCTCTGAGTGTCGTGGACGAAACCAGGGTGAGGACTTCGAGAGGGTGAGAAAGGGAGAGGAAACAGGCGAAATTGCGGAGTTTTTGATGTATTAAACCGTGGGCTCTACGTGACACCGAATGCTAAGTAGACCTTTGAAATATCACACTCGGGATTCGAACCCGCTACATTCGCAAAGAGAGCTGTCTTTGTGTTTTATTATCACGACTGCTATTACTATTGTCACTATTGTCAGCTCTCCAGCCGGTCATTATTATATCGCTGTATTTCCATCGCCTTGCGGGTGAATTAGTACTCGTCGAGCATGACATTGTAATGTCCGATGGATAGCAGTGATTAGATAACATTTAAATGTACGCGCACCCGCTCACGACCAGACACTTGAGTCTCTCATTATACAAACAACGGAGGGAATTTCTTCTCTTCAGCAAATTCCAATCAAATTCCTTCCTTCATGTCGCTTTTTGTTTCATTTTTAAAATAACTATATTGAAAGTCAAATCTATAGATTTGAGTGATATATCATTCTTAAAGTTCAAAACTTTTAGTGATATTTCTAATTTGCGGGTAGTATGGAAAATAACGTTAGTAACAAATAAAAGTGAGGTCATGTCTTAAACATATTAAATTGATTGATGTGTAATTGATAAGGATATGCAGCATTTTTAGAAGCCATGGTCCGACGGGTTGGTTCAACGCAATTTCTCTTAATATATGGGATTTATACAGTTTTACAGGCTCTGACACAGAAAAGTCCTTGATACCCTTTTAAACAAATTTCCTTACACTTCAGCCACAGAAAAAACCAAATTTACCCCGATTTCTGGGTAAATATTACCTGCAACTTACATTGTACCTTCTTTTGTTTCAATGCGAAATTTTCCTTTCTGTTTTTTTTCTGTGAGAGGACTTGGATAACAAATTTTCAGTGAAAATGCCCATAAATAAAATAAGTAACTTATGATTCATTTCTATAAAGTTTAGTAATTTATTCTAATTTCTAATATATGTATTTGTAAATATGGTGAGCGCAACCGAAGTAAAAATTTTAAAACCTTTGGTTGATTCCCAGACAAGATAATCTATATGGCAAGCAAAAGGAAAGTATATAATAGGCAAGGGTCCACTATCAGAACCATCTTTGGCTCCAGCTAGCGATTTTCGTATTAGACTGAAATTTTTTGGCTTACTATAATACATCTTGTGGAAGTTTTTATGCACGTTTTCCACTTCTTGTAACCAACTGAAGATCACTACTGTTTGTTTATGGTCTCTGGTTGAGTAAATAATTGCACCTCTCGAAGCCCAGAAACCTGTAATTTGGACCCTGATCAACTGCTATTCCAATTCAATTACGAAGGATTTATGCCTAGACCTTATACAGACATTTTACGGACTTAAAATGTGTCCCGTCACGTCCTGTTGAAAGTATTTTGTCCGTTTCGCTTGTTTAGACTAATTCTGCAGGTAAAACGTATATATGAGTCGAACTCGAAAGTCGTAAATAGGATAATGATCTGGTTCGTGGTTAAGCACGCGATTAGTCTAAAGTGATCTAGAGAGATGATGATTCTACAGAAATATACGTAGTTTATAATTAATATGTATAGTTTATAATTATAACATAGCGACTAGTCGTTTTATTTTCCTATAACTGAGATTAGTAAATACATGCTTATTTATTATACTGTAAATGAACTAAATTATGAAAGAATTAAACTGTAAGACTTAAAAATTCATCAGACAAAATTGTTACATTGCAGAAAGATGGTTTTTGGACACAAATAAATTGGAATCGCTCGTTAGAGCGTTCGAGACAGACTTCATAGAATGGCAGCTATAGCGGCGGGGGCGTGTATCTCGTATAAGGATACATCGTAGTAGGGTGTGAAAATCAATTTGATAGACGAGCGAATGCGTGCCGAATTACCTCTACGTGACATCCGCCTGTTTCGCCATTTTCCCATTATTAACGACGAGACGGTGAACACCGTCCCACTTCTGTACTTTATACGAATGCATATATATATATACACGCATATTTCCTCATATACTACATAAGCCAGTGGGTACATGTATAACATATATAGGACTTCACTGTTGTAATCCCAGGCACGTCCTAGCTTTGCTCCAACAATTCAAAGAGGCTATTCCTCGCAATTAAACTCTGTGAGACGCCATCATTGCAGGAAATTCCGAATCTCCATCTTTTATAAATAAAAATGTGTTGCAATCAATTTTCGACATAGAAGTCAGTTTCATCCCGAACTATAAAACTATTGTAATCTTCTGTAGAGATGCCGATATAATAAATGAAAAGCCTTTATATAATAATCATAAGCAGAGAAAAGATGCTTTCAAATTATTTTATTTGATTATTATAGAAAAAGACCAGCTCTATGCTGAGCTCTTTTTATTAGCAAACTGAACTTTCGAAAAGAACAATTTATTATTATGACACAGCACTTTTACAGCCGTTATCGTTCTCGTATACAGCGAGCATATTAGCCACGTGTCAGGAAATCAAGCACACAGTTTGCCTATACCCTAACTCTCGATGTTGCCAGTTTATAAGCAAGCGACTTCATTAAAAGTCTGCAGGGCTAGAATGAATTTGTCGATTAATTTTTCGCGCTCGATATAATCCTTGACGGAATATGTCACTAATCTTGACATAAATCCACCGAGGTCCCTTGAGCTATCTGATGGATGGGAGGGATTACATCTCGTACCAAATTAACCTTTGTCTGCGACAAGTCCTGATATCGTTCAGACCGTTGTCCTCTTCGATGGCGTTTACATGAAAATTCACTCGAAACTAATGCGCACCAGTAATACCACCACAGGATCAAATCTTAGGGCATAACAGGTGTGTCCTCAACATCCTTTGGATTTCGATACTCATCGACAAATCTTCAAATTACATGACCTTGGTGACGGAGAACCACTTTCGAAGATTAGCTTTCTTTAAACTCTTTTTGTATAAAGAGAACGTTGAGATATTTCAATGTTTTCTTCAATTTACATATTTTTAGAATTATTTGAATTTTATAGCACTCATATTTTCATAGCTTCTTGCATCATACAGGGAATAAATATTGCACAATTATGCTGATAAGTTGTTACGTTTTTGACAGGAATTTATGTTTAAAACAAGATTTAAGAACACTAAAAATCATTCATTAATATGATGGAGTTTAAAATGATAGATAACTTGGAAATTTGCACTACTTGCATTATTTTCGTTAAAAGTAGACCACAATTAGCCATGTTTTTCCTACAATTTGATATGCTATAAAATGCAGTGTTATATGAATCAGTTATATACAAAATAATTTCTGTAATAAAAGTACAGACTGACTTTGAACCAAAAGAGAAATCTGAACGAAGCACAAACGAAATAAGTGGTTAAGGCAAACGCTAACGCTTATATTGTAATGGGTACTGTATGGGTACTCTAATCTGTAACCCCATAAGGAGTTCGAGTTTTCTCGGTAGCAGCCAAACCCATTGACTTCGTTCATTGATTTTACGTCAATCTGCAGCACCCTTGTGGGGTCTCCATGATGCGTTTACCATAAGCGATAACGGGGAGGGCATTTGAACACCCCATGAAAGGGAAATAGAATAGAAATGACCCCCCATGGGAGTCGCATTAGCGACACATGGCCAAGTGACAATGCCCGATTCCCTGCTCGACCCTTATACGATCTTAGGCATGTATACTGTTACATAGCCTTACATACCACCCCGAATCATAGGGGTTGGAAAGAGGGTTGGAATACATATATATGTGTACCACCTACGAGGGTAAAACGCCATTTTGTACAAGCTTCGTTGGCAATGCACCCCTGATCCGAATTTTCAACTCCCTCGTAAATATGGCGTCTATATATAGTATAGAAAAAAATGCATTTACGATAAAAACAGAATTGTTAACGATTACCGAATTGTATCTTAATTTAAAAATCTTTGGCTGTTAAATAGAAAAAAGTCACGAGAAAACGTCGATAACCGCGGATTATAGAGCTGCTCATTTGTTTGTCATTTCCTCGCCTTGCACAAAAGCAAAGGACGAGAATGAAGGTACGAAACAAAAAGTTATATCCCGAGAGCTGAGCGGATATGATGGCTCGTTAATGGGATGCTGTTGTTTCCAGGAAAAATTGAAATGCTAGAATTACCTGTTTGGAAAAGGGTATTCTGCCACCATTTTCATGTTGTTTCCGCGAAAACGTAGTACGGAACTTCCTATTTAGTTCTTCACCTTTTTCAATCTACTATCGACAACCTCGACACGTGTTTCATTTTCATATAATGGCATTTTCATTTCAGCCATACGTATTACCGTGAAGTCATTAAGAAATGGTGTCAGAGCATATAAGTATAGATTGAACGCAATTCTGGACAAAAGACCTTTCTTTGCAATGAAATATAGTATATTACATGGACAAAATGGCAGCTAAGACGTCCTTCGATGGAGGGTTGCTATATTGACAAGGACAGAACGGTGTACATGCCACTCAAAGTCGATAGGGAATTAAGCCGAAGTGTTTCTCGTGCATGTGGATGTAACAGTCGATTGTGTTTCAAAGTCGATTGTATCTCTATTATATACGAGCAGAAAAGTCAGGACTGAGTGGAGGAGAGTTTGAAAATGAGGGTTGAAAGCTGGTGTTGTAGTGAGAAGATGAAAGGGGGGTGAGGGGGGAAAAACGGGAGTGAAAAAAGGGTGGCTGAGGGAGTACATAGAAGTGTGATAGATGAAAGAGAAAGAGAGGAACAGAGGGATGAAGAAAAGGAGAAACAGAGACCCTTGAAGTACGTGTGCCCAACCGACTCCGCCATATTGAGATTGGTTCTATATGGGCTCTCGAATCTATGGGATTATCGGAACCGAGACGACCCGAACATCCTTTGAGGATAACGTAGTTTAGAGGCTTCTACGTGATCAAAATGTAGTTGAGACTGCAAGGTATAGTATCCAAAGACCTCTTCTCACACCTGTCTCACTCAAAGGAGAAGTTTGAGTCTTTTAACATTATTTTGTGAAAGTTACGAGACTATAACGAAAACTGACTGAAACAGTACAGTGCAGGTTTAACTTTTGAACGGGAATCGGGAAATTTTGTTTAAATCCTTAGAAAAATAAGAAAAGTTTATGTACTGGTCCCAGAAACCGTGAAAATTAAATAAGTTTTTTGGATACAAATTTAACGTTTCATTGGCAATATATAACGCTTAAACGGAATATAGCCACACTGCCACAATAGTCAGTCTGCGATATGTATCAAATTATCCTCATAATAGAAAATGGTAGCAACGTTACACCTACCAGGTGTTACTTCGATGGAGACGTGGAGAAAGAGAAAGAGAGTCCATACTGCGAGAATATATCACAATGAATTATAATGCATTCTTGCCGCACAATAATGGATTTACAATGGTTCTGCATGGCACAATAGGTGTTACTTTAATAGGAGTCTTGTTACATCATAGCATTTTAACATTTTCACAATTTTCTTGACACTGGCTAAAGGTCGCACCACCCATTTACGTATATATATATATATTGTATATAGTAACACATTATATGTTTTTTATTGAAATATTACTCGGCTCAAACTACTTGTGAGAACCTTATTTTTCTATATTTAAGATCAGTACCACTTTCCTTACTTCCTACATCGATAGTGTATTGGATATGTCTTCTACAAAAAAAATAGATATAGTAGGGAATAACATATATATATTAGAGATTTAAAGTTTGATTATCAAATTCGATATAAAAATAAGGATAGGATCGTATCGGTAATGTCCTAATGTCATTAAGAGTAACGCGCTTCATCTGAACTCAAAAATGCGCGGGAATTAAATGTATACGTGTATATATAGGTATACAACTAATTTTAAATATAACATTTAGATATGACAGGTCTTTAATTATGTTTGTTATACAAAATGTACAACGACGTGTATTTAATCACAAACAGTAGAAGTGTTTCAAAAGCGGATGTGGTAGGGAGTCTTCATTCGGATGGAGCATCCTCACGGTGAATTAATCATTTTAGCAGCTGCTGTCGTATTAGAGACAGCGGATAAGACAAATGAACGTCGTGGAGCTTGTTAGGACGTAATCCGTCGTCTCCCGCTTCCATATACCTACCATCTCATCCGATTTCTCCTTCTCTTCTACACTATATGCCTCTTCCTCTCCTTCCTCCTCCACCTTCTGCATCTTATCTCTTATCCTGGATTACACTATATTCTCGAGGACCCAGTATCTTTTTATAAATATTTTTTGCATAAAATTATGAAAGGGTGTTTTGATTTACACCATTTGGTCCACTTAGTCCCCTTTTATGGAACTATTTCACTATAGTTTCTGTAAAGTTGTGTAAATGAAGGACATTTCGGCATTAAGATTAAGATTAAGAAAGGAGATTGATAAAAATTCATTATCTGATAAATTTAATGCTTCGTTTTTCGTATAAACACTCCCAATTTCATTTCTATAATATATGGAGCAGTTTTGTTAATGCTTTTCTAGTTTTCCTAATTCACATTCGAATATTGAAGGTGGATTAAAATATTTTTTCCTTCTTTTTCGAGCTTGCATATATACCTAGTGGCTCGTGACTCTATTCAATTTTACCTTCCTTTTGTCAGGGCGAACATTGCGACTCTCCATTTTGTCATCCCTTCGGAGAGTTTCAATGTTGTAACCATGGAGACGTCGCGTTTCTGTAAGGGGGCTGTGCAAGAGTTGTCGGGCGTATGTACTGTACAGGTTTTTATGGCTTGTAACTGCCATTGTGAAAATATCTAACATCAGTCTATACATTTTCAGATGTAAAATTAATGAAAAGTCTCATTGCACGTCACGCCCCTAAAATATACATATTTTAATATAAAATGATTTCTGACTTCAAAATTCACAATTCCATTTCCGAATTTATCCTATCACAGAAAAAAAGTATGGTTTTTATTGTGATTTTAGACTTATCTCTAGATTGCACACAACGTTTTTTCCGCTGTCACTTTTCATTAGTTTCTACCTCACTAAGAATTAAATAATTATTTTTCAAAGGGAAGCTTCTCACGGTAAAGGAGGAAATTCGTACTTGAACCTGTCAAACTTTCGAAGGTCGTGGAGCCCATCAACCTTTTGCCAAATAGCCAATAAGAGTTGGGCGGCCTTTAATGAGGTCTTCGAGATGAATCCTGTAATTATCGTCTATTAGGATAATCGGCATTTGCTTAACTCAAGAAGCAATCGACAGTTGCAAAGTGGATTTCAGTTCTATATATAAAAAATGTTAAATTCAGACAGATATTAATTAATAGTTAAAATATTTTCAGTGCAATCATTTTTGAGGAAAAGTGCTAATTAAGTTTAATTCCAATAAACATTATTTTAAACTTGGCTCTAATAACGAAAACCTGTCAATTTCTATGATTTCGACAGGTAAAATCTACTTTCTTCTAACTGTATGAAGGTTTAAATAATATTTGCCGATAGAAGGAAGCGCTCATTGTGAATATATGCACTATGTCACGAACGCAATTAGTGAGCAATTCGTCGAGTATTGCAGAGTCCTCCAATGTAAGGACGAAGAGCCCTTGAGAAATTCAAGTACTCTTCCGAAATTGACTGCATTTTGATTTGCGTTCCAATACGCTTCCTCGGTTAGGATTGATTTGTCCAGATCTTAATTTTTCTTCATTTATTTAAGAATAATAATTCTTTTAAAAAAGTAATGAGTTTCTAAAACATACGTTATTATTTTATTTTATTATGCACACTTATAAAAATAGTTCCATTTAGTGAGAAAATGACCTGGGAATTTTGTCAGATTAAAAAAATCCCTTAAAGGAATAAATGATAATTAAATTTAAATGATAATTAATTGTTTCTATTAAAATGATTTTTGAAAATATAGATATTAAGATAAAAGGATTATAAAACATCAATCAGGAGTAACAGGACCTTCTTCAAATTGGGAAAGATGTTCTTTATAGAGCCATAATTAGGATTATAACTCATTATTTTTATTTTGATATTTAATTCAGAGAATCACATTTTCTTGATTCCTCTGCAAAATAGTCTCTGCAGAGCCCTATTCTATGGGTCGAAATTTTCGTCCTCCTCACGCACGCGCAATTGATGTTCATCGAAGCTCCGCCTGGTACATCCTTTTGTTTAATCCTAGTAAAACGCCCACCAGGTATAATACACTATTCATATACATATGGGAAAATTCCAGGAACTTTTAATTTCGGTAATGACTATAAAAAAAATCAATGGAATACATCAAAAATTGTTTTGTTCCATGCTTCCTGGGCAACCCCTAATAACAATAAGTACGTGACGTATTGTCCGAAGAATTAATTGAATCCCCTCTAAAAAACAAATTATAAAACTGAACACTGAAGCAAGAGGAGTTTGATTCATAAAAGTTAGTTTTGATTCTTTTTTCTAAAAAAGACCGATTTTCTCAAGCATATCCGGCAAATCCTGTCAATAAAAGAAATTTTTATTAAAATAGATCGATTTTCAAATAGCGTTTTGAATAATTTACCTCGTTCTTTTCTCCCGAATACGCATTAATCAATCCGTACTGAATTATTTTGATTCCGAAATAAGGACGAGGGTACTGACTGAGCAACATCTTTAAGAATGTCCATAAAATATCTGTATCGTATGGTTTCTCTCTTAACTCGGTTTCTAAAGGACAGGATCCTATAAAAGTCTTCTTAAGTTCTCTTTGGTTGTAATAATCCTCTTTTTCACACCAATCGCACTTGCAATTGAAAAGGTAACTTTCCCTCAATATACTCCTTCTTTCTTTAGTTGCAATTGTCAGATGCATCAATTCAGGAAGATAAGAGATATAAATCTGAAAAAGAGGATATTATCAATATTTATTTACATAAAAAATTTCAAATCAATACAAACCTGTTCTCCTCTCTTAATATCCTTGCAAGCCCTCAATATTTTATTTCTATTCTCGTCATCATATGTTAAAGTATTGCAATCACAAGCGTGATTCAGTAAACTGAAAGCTGGGCATAGAGCGAAAGCGAGTAAGTTGTAGATATAGTTTCGTCTTACCTAGAATGTTGCATGTTTTTATGTCAATGTTTTTATAATACAAATAACAATATGCACATTAGGTAGTCAAAATTCATAAACTTACGGTATATGATTGCGTATGGCAAACGTAGCTCAGATATATGAAAAATTGATCCACTTGGTCATCATCTAAATTATTTCCTTGTAAAAAATCGGTATGCTCCTCTAAGATTTCGTATAGAATCGCTGCATCATATTCTGCCCATTGAAATTTTATTCTGTCTGCATTTGTCAACAAACTCAAAGCAGCATCAGGACAACAACCGTCAAATTTACCATCTTTGAAGCCTACTTCTCTCCTATCTGAAAATACAAGTTTGTCAAGAAGTTCTCAATTTTCAAATTAAATTTAAAATTATTTCATTTACATCAAATTTACCTAGAGCGTTCTCTATCTTCTCCAAGGTAGTTAAAGAATCGTGAAATTTTTTACCTTGCTCTGTGGCAATGAGCACTGCACGGAGACATAACGCAGTTTTTGTTCTAGAGTAAGGGATGTATTTAAGTATTTTGCATTCAATTTTATGGTACTTTTTGTATGCATTAGACTGACATTTGAGAGAACAATACACACAGACTGTACAGTTGGCGCAGGGAATGGGAGCTAGTATGGAATCTAGACAATAATCGCAAGTCCATTTTCTTTCACTAGTTAATTTAGCACCACGTAAACCTATTAATGGGAAAGAAACAAATGGTTTTTGAATCATAAGAACATCGCCCATTTGAATATCTTGTTCCGCCACATAGTGTCGACCAAACTTCTCATTGTACTTTAATGTTATAGCTTTGCTGACTCCTTTCATTTCTCGGTTTTCTCCATAAGAAAGTGTTATTTCCCCTTTGGAATTATCCTTCAACTTTGATATGGAATTTAATCTTTCCATTATTTTCTTTCGCGTCAATAAGTCTTCCTTTTGTTTTTCATCAGAGATTGTGAATTGCAGAGCTCTTTCGATATCTTGAATTGATTCCACGAAAGCTTTTGATTTTTGTAAAGCTATGGAACGTTCAATGTAATATTCAGCAATTTTAGTTGAATCTTTGGGAAGGTGTATGAGACCATGAGTAAAAGCTATTACGGCATCTTCATACTTTCTGGTATATAAAGCATGTTCTCCTTTCGAAAAAGTAAATGAGTTAATCTTTAGTAGTCAATTAGGAAAGTTCACAACAAATTGAAACCAATAAAATGTAAATATTTACAAATTTGGCTAGAAGGAAAACAAAATTTGACCTCCATTCAAAGTCAATACAATTTATGTTAATTAAATAAATTCTTCTCAAAAAGATATTTAGACTAGCGATTTTCATATTTTTTTGTAACTTTGTATTAGGAGAATAATTATATAATTCTAGCTGAAGGTGTATCCAAGCCATAATTATTACTCTTTCAAATAAATGAGTAAATTAAACTTACCATTTCTATAAAACATAGAAGCATCGTCTTCCGTTTTATTACGTAATATTCCATTCAATGCAAGATTTGATATCTTTCGGTTAATAAGATCCAACTCATGTTGGCCCATGTTTATAAAATTTCACTATTTCAAGTGATTGAAGTATTATGAAACATTATCTGCAAGACGAGTCCACCTACCAACACTTACTACTTAGATTATTGTGACTCTCTGACTGACTGCCTACCGTTTCTTTTGATTTAACTGAATATCCTGAATACAGTTGAATAGAGTAGCAGTTTAACCAACTTTTCATGGATAACTAAATTAATTTTGAATTATTCACTTATATTTGACTTGGATAGAATTTAATTTGAGCTTCACACAATCAACAATTTTAAATTCCAAGTGCTGGAACGCAAATTTAATCGTTAACTGGTTTCAATCTTATTTTCAATTGTTTACTAATCTAGGAGTTTGTTTCTCGAAAAATAATGTCATTCTTAAAAATACGTAAGGATTTTTTCACATTAAGTCTTATATATCAACCTTGCATTAAAGAATCGTGCTTTTAACGTCATAACATTTTTAGATATCAAGAACCCTGTTCAAAGTTATTTATAAAAATAATTAATCAGAATTAATACATTTTGGATAGTATTTTAGACTTAACTTCCCCCTGTTTAAAAAGCCAGTGATTACCCGCGTTTGCAGTACAGGGCTGCCAACTTTTCTGACACCAATGTTTGAAATATTCACAATATTAAAAAAATAGCCTCTGTATGATTCGTTTAAAATGATGATTTAATTCAAATGATTCATTTAATAAAATTTTTAAAAAATTACAATAAAATCATGCACATTATAAGCTTTTCATTCTCAATACATTGGAGGAGATTCTTAAGTTTTGCATCATGTAAAACAATCCTTATTTCATATAAAAAGACCGGTCTCATTAATCATAGTCAAGAAATCCTGAAAATAAAGGAAATTTTTATTAAAATAAATCGATTTTCAAATAGAG
Source organism: Synergus umbraculus (assembly GCA_900474325.1). NCBI lineage: Eukaryota > Metazoa > Arthropoda > Insecta > Hymenoptera > Cynipidae > Synergus > Synergus umbraculus. The sequence continues at coordinate 116,160 of UCOK01008680.1, read as the reverse complement.
TCTTTGCTCTCTAAACTTGAATCAGTGAAATTTAACTGATTACCAGTCACTGAAAATTTCAGTGACTTTTGACTGATTCTCAGTGAATTTTCACTGATTAAAATCGTGAGAAAAGAGTCACTGAAAATCAGTGGAATTGGCTGATTCAATTTTAGAGTTTAGAGAGTGAATAATTTACCCTGTTGTCTCCTCCCGCATAAGCATTAACCAATCCATACTGAATTACTTTGGTTCCGTAATAAGGATAATGGTACTGAGAGAGCACCATCCTTAAAAATTTCCATAAAGTATCTGTATCGTTCGGTTTATTGATCAACACATCTCTTATGTCACGGGCTCCTAAAAAAGGCCTTGTAAGCATTTTTTGGAAGTAATGCTCATTTTCACACCACTGGCACTCGCAGGTGAAATTGTAACACATATTCAATAATGCCCTTCTTTCATCATTTTCAAGATTCAGCTGCAGCGATTCAGAAACATAAGAGACATAAATCTGAAAAAGAGGAATCCTATAATATTATCATCAATATTTATTTACATAAAAAAATTCAAATCAATACAAACCTGTTCCCCTTTCTTAATGTTCTTGCAAGCCCTCAATATTTTATTACCACCCTCATCATATGCTATAGTATTGCAATCACAAGAGTGATTCACTAAATGGAAAGCTGGGCATATAATGGTAGCGACTACGTTCTTGGCATGGCCTTGTCTTGTCTAAAATGTTGCACGTTTTTCATCAATATTTTTCAAATACAAATAACAATGTGCACATTAGGTAGTCAAAATTTATAAACTTACGGTAGCTGTATTCTTGAGGCAAATTTTGTTCAGTTGTAGCAAAATTTGCTTCATTTGGCCATCATCATCAATATTATTTTGTTCTAAAATATTGGTATTCCTCTTTAAGGTATCGGCTAGAAAATCTGCCTCAGCTTCTGTCACTTCGGCCATTTTTTCGTCTGAATATGTCATCAAACTCAAAGCAGCATCAGGAGTACAACCGTCAAATTTACCATCTTTGAAGCCTACTGTTCTCCTATCTGGAAAAAATTAATTTTGGTCAAGAAGTTCTTAATTCTAAATTCTCAGAAATTAAATTTAAAATATTGTCATTTAAATCCAATTTACCTCTGGCGTTCTGTATGCTCCTTAAGATGGTTGGAACATCGTGAAATTTTTCACCTTGCTCTGTGACAACGAGCATTGCACGGAAACATAAGGAAGTTTGTCTTTCAGCTAGAGATGTGAATTTAAGTACTTTACATTCAATTTTGTGGTACTTTTTTTGTGCATTAGACTGACATTCGCGACAACAATACACAGAGAATGTGCAGTTGTCGCAGGGTATCGGAGCTTCTGTTAAATCTGCACAGTAATCGCAAATCCATTGATTTTCATCAGTTAAGTTATAAAATTTTGCATCTTTTATTGGGACAGAAACGAATGGTTTTTGAATCATAAGAACATCGCCCACTTTAATATCTCGTTTCGCCACATAGTGTCGACCAAACTTTTCACTGTACTGTAATATTACAGCTTTGCTGACTCCTTTCACTTCTTGGTTTTCTCCATGAAAAAGTGTTCTTTCCTCATTGGGACCAGCCCTCAAGTTTAATATGTTGGCATACCTTTGTTCCAGTGCTTGCTTTTGCTTCAATAAGTTGTCCTTTCGTTCAACAGGACAGACTGGTAATTGCCGAGCTGTTTCGATATCTTGAATTGATTCCACGAAAAGTCTTGATCTTTGTAAAGCTTCAGAGCGATGAAGGTAATAATCAACAATGTTCTTTGAATTTTGGGGAATGTGTATGAGCCCAAAAGTAAAAGCTACTCTGGCAGCTACATTCTGTCCGACCGCTAAAGCATGTCGTCCTTTAAAAAAAGTAAATGTGTTAGCAATTAGGAGAGTTCACAACAACTTGAAACCAATTAAACGTAAATATTTACAAATTTGGCTAGATGAAAAACAAAGTTTGACCTCCATTCAAAGTCAATACAATTTATGTAAATTAAATAAATTCTCAAACAGATAATATAAGTGTGACTAGAAAGAATTTTACGCGATAAGAAAATATTTAGACTAGCGATTTTCGATTTTTTGGTAACTTTGTATTAGGAGAATAATTATACAGTTCTAGCTGAAGGTGTATCCAAGCCATAATTATTACTCTTTCAAATAAATGAGTAAATTAAACTCACCTTTTGCAAACCATATAGCAGCATAGCTTTCAACTTTATCAATTTCTCTACCTAATTGAATATCAGACGGCGGCCGGTTAACGGGAAGTTCTGCCATGTTTATAAAATTTCACTATTTCAAGTGATTGAAGTATTATGAAACTTTATCTGCAAGACGAGACCACCTACCAACACTTACTACTTAGATTACTGTAACTCTCTGACTGACTGCCTACCGTTTCTTTTGATTTAACTGAATATCCTGAATACAGTTGAATAGAGTAGCAGTTTAACCAACTTTTCATGGATAACTAAATTAATTTTGAATTATTCATTTATATTTGACTTGGATAGAATTTAATTTGAGCTTCAAATAATCAACAATTTTAAATTCCAAGTGTTGGAACGCAAATTTAATCGTTAACTGGTTTCAATCTTACTTTCAATTGTTTACTAATCTAGGAGTTTGTTTCTCGAAAAATAATGTCATTCTTAAAAATACGTAATTATTTTTTCTTTTGTGTGATTTTTTCACATTAAGTCTTATATATCAACCTTTCATTAAAGAATCGTGCTTTTAACGTCATAACATTTTTAGATATCAAGAACCCTGCTAAAATAATGTAAAATTCTGTTTATTTCTTAATCTCTTTTACCTATAGAAGTAAATTAAATATATTTATAAAAATAATTAATCAAAATTAATACATTCTGGATAGTATTTTGGACTTAACTTCCCCCTGTTTAAAAAGCCGGTGACTACCCGCGTTTGCAGTACAGGGCTGCCAACTTTTTTGACATCAAAGTTTGAAATATTCTCAATATTAAAAAAATAGCCTCTGTATGGTTAATTTAAAATGATGATTTAATTCAAATGATTCATTTAATTATATTTTAAAATCATTACAATAATATCAAGCACATTATAAGCTTTTAATTGTCAATACATTGGAGGAAATTCTTAAGTTTTGCATCATGTAAAACAATCGTCTTTTTTCGCATTTTTCATATTTGCTACGTGTATAATTTTCTTACAAGGGCTCATTTTATAAAGAAAATCTTGTAATAATTAATCACATGAAGTATATTTATATATATTTACAAAAAAATTGTACATATGTGAAAAAATCTATATTGCTATAGGCTATAATTATGTTCGATTATAATGACTATAAAGGGGCGCAAAAAATGCAAATTATGAGCCTATATTAATTGCTTAAAATAAGTAGAAAAATTTAATTTCCGAAATCATTTGAATTAAGGTACACATAAATAAATTAATGCACATAAATAAATACTATCATATGGCTGCAATATGGGACACATATGTTAACAAAAGGACATATATCTGGTAGCGTGGCCGAGCGGTCTAAGGCGCTGGTTTAAGGCACCAGTCTCTTCGGAGGCGTGGGTTCGAATCCCACCGCTGCCAATTTTTTGCGATAAAAAACCATTTTCCTAATCTTTTATAATATTATTTTTCCAATCTCAATGTTTTTTGCGAAAAACTTAAACATTTATCTACCTATTCGTAGTTTTACGTTGAAATAAAATCATATGAGAGTAGTGACATTTAAAAAAAATTCTGTGGACCATAAATAATATAATAAAAGATATTTTTATAGAGCAATAATGCAGCAGTTAGATAATAAAACAATTTTTCAGTTGTTTTGTCATAGGAAACTACACTGCCTTTTGCAGTTTCGAAATATTGTATCGATCGCTGGTTCTCACTTCAGTATATGTTTGTATTTCCACTGTCGATAAGAAAGAATGTTTAAATGATATAAAAGCAAATTGCTTTGAAAAACGCGCTATTTATACGCAATTTATACAAATTTATTCTCCTACTATTCCTAGAATTTGTATTTAAATAACGGAATCTACTATAATAAAGGCAAGAAATAAATACAGCCTGTCGATTAATTTTATTGTCAGCAATATAGTATCTATCTCTAAACGAGAATAAGATTCTTCTGTGAAGGGAGAAAGTGAAATGAGATTGTAATTGAATTGAACGATGCATATGGAAACTGGCCACTACATTACATTCCCCTTGTCCATCATATATGATTTTTTGCACGTGCAGATTTTTTCTACCCTTGTGTAAAAATTCTTTTACATTTCATATACTCGGAAAGAAATATTTCCATTTTTCTTCATTAATTATAAATAACCACTGAGGAATTTGACTCAATAACTGATGAAAAGATACGTGAGTCACACCACAAATATAAATATAAGGCATTTTTATTTTTAGACAAGATAAACTTTCAAAACTTATCCTCATTAGAAAATAAAACTAATAAAAGAATAAAACTTTGATCTTCAGCACTATAATGATGACTCAGTTTGGGTTAAAATCTTGACGTTACCCATTTAGGCTCATTTCATCATTTGAGTGGCTTAGAAAGAGATAAGAGGGGAGAGAAAACGTGAAGAACCACACGGTGTAAACATATGATAGGATTTGAGGTCACAGTCCATCAATATTGTGATGAACTGACTGAAAATTATTAAACATAATATTATCCGTTTACAATGAGCGACGCAAGATATTTTTACTTGCCTGAGGCATATACACCTTTTATGATAAGAAATAAACTAAATACAATTGCGTCTCATGGAAATTAATATCATCTTCATATCAGATAACGGCATCTTTTTCATTAAGGGCCTTTCGTCACTGAACACACGATCCAAGACGTCAGTCCAACTTGAAACGCTCGACCTAAAACTTCGTGCCATACCATCTCAAAGTTAAATAATAATTAATAACTCGCGATACAATGGAATATAATTACAAAAATGTGTAATCATCACGTGAAAGCTAATATATTTTTATGTGCAGAAGCATTATTTCCCAGTTTCCTCGAGTGAAACTGACACGTGTGTGACAGAACTTGATTTTTTATAAGCACATTTCATTTTCAGAGAGAAAAAGCCTTCTTTTTCATTTCTTACTCGTTTTTTTCAATATCAATTGACACCAGACAATTTTTCGAGTGATTTTTAAATAAATCTGTATATATTTCAGTGTATATGATATGACATGAAATTTTGAGGAAAGATGATGTGATTGTGATGTTCTGGTGATGTTATAAATGAATGAGTTCTCAACTTTTGCTGAAGATGTATTAATTTAACACTTCTAGCAAATTTCTGTTAAAAAGAGAATGAATTAAGATTTCTGGATCAGGGAAACCAAATATATAAGAAATATGGAGATCAAGATCGTGCATATCTCTGCGTGGGAGGAAGTGAAGCTGCATTTCCTGTCCTTTGCATATGGTTTATACCTGATAGTGAAACGATTCGTTAGATGGGCCTGGGACCCAAAGAAATTTTTCGTGCTTCAACTGAGAGATAAACCTCCGCAGTGTTTAGTAGATAACAGCTTGGGTGAACATTCGTATGTAAAACTGAAGGTCAGTTTTTTGAATAAAGGAAGTTATTAATTTTTCGAATTTTTGTATGAAAATAATGAATGACAGATTTATATTATTTGCGTGAAACAGATGAGAACCAGTCTTAAGTTGAATTTGACCTCTGATAACATGTATGCAACATTATTGATTTTGCAGCTCTCAGATATCAAACGCAACGTGTGATCATGAGTATCGGTTTCTCATTTTTAGTTTTCATTAATATTTTCTGTGAATGCAAAATACTCTATTGCGACATCTATAAATAATGAAGAAATAAGAGTGAATTTTTGTATAATTGAAACTTTTAATAATTTAGATTCAGCCCATTTCGAATCATATTGACAAAGATTATAAAAACTTGTTTTTCGAGCATTATTAAGAAAATGCTTTGAGATACACTGAATTCTGATAATTTTAGGTCGGCAGGATTGATATGTTCATATTAATGAGAAATGATCTCGTAAAATAAAGTCATGATTTAGATAATATCACAGGATCTCGTCAATTTAACGATTTTATGATGTTTCAACTTTAATGCAAATTTTCTTACAGTATAGATCATCTTATTGTACTGTACGTCACGAGATAAGACTGTCTGTTTTTTCTAGAAATAACTTGCATCGAATAACATTAAAATCGTTTATTATTTAAAGGCAGCAAAGAAAATTAGTATGATTATTAATTATTAATTAGTTCGTATGTACTGGTCGCTATCTACATTTTTTTATCGCACATGAAGTTTTTCCGATGATAGTTACTTGAAGTTAATTAAAATAATCCATTCCTGATATTATTGTAATGAAGCTGCATAAAAATAATCATAACTATAAGGAAAACTAATAAGTTTATTTATGTAGGGAAAGTTTCGCGAAAATCTAGAAAGATTAGCTCATTAGCTAGTCATCATTGCAGAAATGCGTAATTAAACCTTCATTAGAAAGTTCATTAATGACCTGAGATGCCTTTCCATTTATATTATGTGAAAGTAAAGATGATTTACAATATATTTTTAATCGATTAAAAGTGCACTTTGAAACGTTTTTCAATACTTTTCTTATAAATAAATAATACTTTTCTTGTAAATTTTATATTACAGGGTGTGAAATTTCATTATGTGGAGGCGGGAAGCAAGGACAAACCCCTTTTACTACTTCTACATGGATTTCCAGACTGCTGGCTATCGTGGAGAGAACAATTACCAGTTTTGTCCAATTATTACAGGTATACACCTTGGAAAATATTTAAGATAACTGTGATAATGGTAATAATGAAATATAAAATGTCATTCAGCTTTAACATTTGATTAACTTTCTGTCACAGGGTAGTAGCTTTAGATTTGAAAGGATTTGGTGACAGTGATAAGCCACCGAAAAGAAGTGCTTACAAAGTTGAAACTTTGGTTGACGAATTGCATCAATTCATTTTAGCCCTTGGAGTTAAAAACTGTAGCATAATTGGTCACGATCTTGGAGGACTTTTAGGATGGTATATGGTGGCTTTACATGGAGAGATGGTATATAAATTTGTTGCTATAGCAAGTCCACATCCTAATATTTATTGGAACGGAGTATCTGGCGAGACTGCTTTCGGTAACAAGTTAGTTTTCCTTAGTTGTTTCACTTATCTGTATTTTTAATGAAATTCTCAATCAGAAATCTAATAGCATTTATATTAATATTTTAGATGGACGTACTTTAGCAGACTGCCTTTTTTGCCAGAAATAGACGCTTTAAAAGAAGACCTTTCAATAATCAATGACACGTTTAAACATCTTGAAATTAACGAAACTAGTAAAGCAAAAAACTACGTTGAAGCTTACAAATACGCATTTAGTAGAAAAGGTAGTTCTATCTTATAACTAATTGAAATATACAAATTAAAAAAATTGGTATTAGTATTAGTATTTCCTCGTATTACTCAACAAAGATTATAATTAAATCTTTAATCGCTCTAAAGAAGTGATTAATTTTTAAGTAGAATTACGCGCACAGAGCGAAAAAGTCTATAATTTCAGTATTTTTGCAGATTTTGAGCTTTCAAATTCCTTGTTTTGTGCAAAAAGTATTAAGATAAAATTTGTTTTCGTTCTATAGACAAACTTCGAGTTCAGAAAAGAAAAGCGCTATAGAGCGAAAAAATGTCCAAGTATAATATTTGTTGAATAAAACGAGGAAATATAATTTTAAGATTTTAACTTGATCCAACGCCCTTAACGTACATTTTTCTTTTTAGAGGACTGGACGGGTCCAATTAATTATTTTAGAAATCTGCCGTATATTCGGTTAAATGCAACATCTTCTGAACCCATTTACACTCGAACGTTACTTCTAATTGGTAATATGGACCCAATCGTCACAATTGAAAGTATTGTTCAAAGTTCAGAGTATATACAAAAAGTCAGTGTGAAAGTAGTCCCTGGAGCTCGTCATTTCCCTCACCAAGAGAAACCAGAATTCGTGAATGAAGCAATCATGAAATTCCTTATTGGTGAGCCATTTTTTTATTTTTAATATTGGACCATTTTGTACTTGTTCCATTTTGCAAAAGTTCTAAAAATACAATTATAAGGAGACTGGTGCTGCAGTAGGCGTCAGAAAATGAAAAATTTGTTTTGTTGCTTATAACAGAGCCGTGCGCAAATATACAAATCAAAATTAAAATTTTATTTTACATCAAAGACGATCGTTTGAAGGATATTTTTTTATAATAACATATTAATTAATCATAAAAATATTTCGACCTCCCCAACATGAATTCCTGCACATGGCTCTGGCTTATAAATAATAAAATTTTCAATTTCAGTTCTTAAAAATATTTTTCGGAAAAGACAGACTGTTCAAATAAATTATCTACAAATGTAAAGTCCACAAAAGAATATAGTCTGTCTCTTTTTTGCGAAAATATTACATTACTAGCACAATCGACACCAGTCCCTTATTAATCTTAATTTACAGGTACGCAACAACCCCCTATAGAAAAATCACCTTCAAAAAGTATCATGTCATCATGGTTCAGCTCAATTAGCACAACAATGAAATATGGAAATCAAATGTTTGACGCTATGCAAAACTTGAACTTCATTCAAGCAAAGTGACCACTCAAAATTCAGACTTAGAATAGAGCTAATTAATTTGCATTATTAATCTTCTGTGATGTTTCTATTAAGTGATTTTCAAAAAATAAGAAGATATATATATATACCATATTTAAGTACGTTTATCATACGCGATATTTTGTGTCAATTTATAATCTCTTCGACACACTAAGAAACCTATTACATCAATTTTTTCTAAAATTTGCTGCAATTTAGAGAAAAACGTCTCATATTGACAATTTTTATTAGTAAAAATATTAAACTTGGATTTAGTATTTCCAATAGTAATAATTTCCAATATGACACGTTGGTTCCTAAATTTCAACACAAGTTTAGAAAAAAGTTTTCTTATAGGTTTCCCCGTGAACTGAACCTTTTAATTTAATTGTAAATAATGCATGATATATTAAGCATAAAAATATAGTACATATTAACGTTCTTATCCTTTACGAAACGAAAATTCTTTTATTTATTGTCTTATGCTTAAATATATAATTCCTCAAATTCCGTATAGAGAACTTTTATTTTTTAATTTGAAAACTAAAAAACTCGACATAATATTAACCGTAATCATCTATTCAAATATATATAATATGTTATTTTACTGCATAAGTTATGAGTAATGATTTCTTCCATGATTTGAGAATGCTAATACAAAACACTATTCATTTAAATCTTTCATTATATTTATTATATGTAACGGTCATTTGACGATGAGTACTACTTGTACTTAAATCTCTGTATAAAAATAAACTAGTTTGAGCCTATTAAAGTCCTTATTGAGTTTCTAACAAGTTTCCCCCTCGTAATGTGTCATGAAGTAGCTTCCGTTGATTTTTTTCTGAAATAAAGGAATGTTGTAGAGAATTCTCAGAGGTTTTTTTCATTTATTCCAGTGAATATTTTCATATTGGACGTTTTTACTCACTTTCCAAAGTTTTCTCCATCTTCAATCGTCTCCGGTAACTCGGAATTCATAGTTTCCGGTAAAAGGAAACACATTCCTGCTACGACTATCGGAAAAAAACCAAACAGCAAAGGTGGTAGCCATATTTTAACAGTACCCTGAAATGTGAAATATTTTCTTTTTAATATACAGTAATTTAAAATTTTAAATAAATACAAGATTTTATCTTTTACCATAGTAGCAATATATGGAGCTATCATGCTTCCCAGTCTTGCACACACACTGCCTAATCCAACACCAATATTTCTTATAACAGTCGGATATACTTCACTACTATATAAGTAAACTGTTGGAAATGTCATGGTTACTCCCACTATCCCGAGATTGGCTAAACAAAATTTAGTGGTTGCATCTGGTACGACTGTTATTAGCAATAAACTAATTCCGGTTAATAAATGTCCTCCAATCAAAATTTTTAATCGAGACACATGTGATATAAGAATCAGGACAAGTATCGTTCCTGGCAATTCAATAGCAGCTGAAAATTCAAATGAAAATATACACAATTTTTTTTAAACGGAACTATTTCTAAAAAGTAACTTTCAAGTTAGAAAATCAGTTTTACCAGATGCTGCCACATTAATAAATATGTTTCCATCGAGTTGTCCCATATATTGAGCTAAACCATAAAAACAGATGCCACAGACAAACCAGTTGGCACAAACACAAATACTTCTCAACCTCATATTTGGCGTTTTGAATAAATGTGTTATGTTATATTTATTTTTCCTTTGGTCTTGATTCTGAGCTGCTTGTTTCTCGTGAGATTCTATAGCTTCAGTTACTTTATCTGTAGAAATACCATTTTTTCTCGCAGCTTTTGTTAAAATTTGACTAGCTTCTTCATTCCTTCCTACCGCTAGTAACCATCTTGGAGATTCAGGAATTACCCTGAAACACGGTTTTTTATATTAATTGATACATTGTTTTACAGCTACCTTTAATAATCTAGTACTACTATATAAAACTGGATTCGCAGTTTAACACAAAGCTCTATTACACTTTATAACGACTTTAATTTGTCTCAATGTTTAAGTGCTTAAGTGTGTCAGTTAAAGAGAACTCAGACCATTAATTGAAGAACCAAGGTATTATTTTCTTTATGGAGTCCAATCGACAGTCTCTTAACTTTACAATAAAAAGAACTTTGTTAAAATGAATGTAATTTAAAAATTAAATAATATAATAATAATTGGCTGAAGCTTACCAATAGTAGGATATTAGGAAGATTGGCGGTATTGAGATGGCAAGTTGAAATCCGTACCATGTTCGGGTCAAATAAGAAATTAAAGGTAGCATCAAATGTCCTAAGATGAATGGCAAGTGGAACAGCACAGATAAAATAGGACGCCACTTTGGTCCACAGATTTCCATCACTAGAACAGTAATTTTTCGAAAGAGAAGATAATTTCTTACAGGCTTCACTTCCCAAAAATAGCATTAATTTAATAAATTAAAAAAATTACATACATATAACGAAACTGGCAACCATTGTACCACCAGTAGCTATTGCTGAAATAAACTTCAATGGCAAAAATACTTCATACCAGGGTGCAAAGGCACAAATAATTCCTGATATGGATTGCAGCGTTACGGCTACAACCAAAGGAATTTTTCGACCAACTCTAGAATTTTATCACTCATTAGTGTTTATTCCGTTTTATTCATTAAAAAATTTATATTAAAGTTGAACGTACCTGTCGGCTATAATGCTAAATACCATGTTACCTATCAATACGCCAAACATTGTACATGACTGAATAACATTTGCTAATTGTGATCGATCACAAACTAAATTCCACTGAAAAAATTATACAGTATCATTAGGCATGCACATTTATAAAAAATATCTCTATAAACTGACCTGTGTAATAATAGTTTCACGGAAGACACTTCTATCATATGCAAAATGCGTACACTTCTCAAGAGTGCCATTTCCAATATCAATTTCACAGCCATCATTTTTGAATTTGTCGTATGTTAAAAATGGTGAAGTGCACGTAAAGTTAACTGGAGGGGCCAAAAATACAATAGAAAGTTGATGCCAGGATATCGGAAACTTGCCAAGTGAAATTGCTATTGCAATTACTATGTGCCATGGGCCCATAGAGCCCATTGCTTCTTGGATGCTGTCCAAAGGTCCATTTTTATCTAAAAAATTAATCAGATTTTCAAATTATAATTATATAGATGTTTAGAACTTAACTTTATCAGATGCATTAAGGAAAAGCAGGTATGATACATTATAATATTTACAATTTAAAACCACAAAAATTTTAATTCTAGGTACTCTTTTTATCTTTTCCAATTTTCAATTATTCAATATAGCAAGCAAATTTTCTTGTATAATATTTACCACTTAGTAGATAGTGGAATATTACAATTATAAGCTTGGAAAGAAATACAGTTATCCATCTGTAAGATAAACCTTAAGTAACACTGAACTGAAATAATGTACTTTTTGTTTTTGAAAATCAATAAATGTATAATGATTATTGCTTTTCTAAAGAGGTTGTAATTAAGTATTCATTCATAAGAATAATTATAAAAGTAGGTATATTTTATAATTACCAGTGATAAAATCTTTGAATGATTATTATCCCTGAAACTATAGATATAGCTTTTACAACAACTAAAAACACTTAATCATATTCAATGAAGAACATTTGCAAATTAAAACGTCAAACTCGGTCTTAAACAAATTTATAAGCGTTTTTAAAGCCCGTTATTATATTTTGCCTTCTCAGTATACATATTCATTTAACAATAATTTATGTGGGTAGTAAAAATTTCACAAAATTTCTATGTATATGATAAAACATCCTACTTAGTACTCGCTGTTTAAATAAACGTAGTGTTTGCCGTTGACCGTTAACTGATTAGCACTTTGGCAATTAAAAAACTTCACTTAATTTTTGCAAACAATTTCAAGTACACTGCCAAATGTGACCAGAGTTTCTATTAAAAAAATTATCATATTTTTATATGCCCTACTACATCTTAGATAAAATTAAATTAAATTTTATGGAAATTTTTGTTTAATTTCTTTTTGTGAATATTGAATTTTATCTCTTTCATGATAAAGATAAATGAAATCGAAATTTATAAAAAGCTCACTAATAAATTATTCAAATTGGAAAATAATAAGATCCCTGATATTAAAATTTTCCAGTTAGATATAAACTTTACTTGAAAATTGAACTTTATATTAAAGCCTTCAAGGTGGAAGAAGTTTAAGTCATGAAAAAAGATTCTGACTACAATGTTTTGTAATTAATAGGGAATAGTGAAATGTGTCTTTCTAATAAAATTTTGAAACTAATAACAAATTATTTCATGACCTCTTCACTGACTACAAAGAACTGTCCATTCTACGATTACGTGTTGTGTTAACGGAAGTACAAACGGTATCAGACGTCATGATTTAGCACAAAACAAGTAGTAAAGTGTTTAATATCTTCCCAACTAAAGTCTTTAAATAGAATTAAATAAAAGCTAGACTTATCAATTATCAATTAGATAATAAATTAGTTTCGTAGAACATATTAGTATTAATTTGAAAGTAAAAGCCGCTCCAAAGCTGATAAATACATTCCACTAAGTAATGATAGGCCCCATCTGAATATGTTATCATATATTATATTTTCAGTGTAAAAATTAAATTGTACAGCGAATTTTTTATAATTTATTTCAAATATATAATATATGTACTTAAATGTTAAAAGTTTCTCAAAGTTAAATTTCTCCTAATAAAACTATTTTTCGTTCTTTTTATTTATACTTCTCAAAGCCATTATTTTAAAGAAAATGACCAGGTATTTCAATTACATCGCATATATTTCTTATCAGGGACCACGTGGTAAAATAAAATGATCAAATTAGTCTTTCCAACATACTAAATTCAAATAATATTAAATTGCAAAGAATTTCATGTGCTACTTTTCAAATCCTTATTCCACACAAATTGCTAATTAAACGCATGGAATGCAAAATACTGCAACGAATTGTTTTCGTGAAAGCAAATAATCACACGTGTAGAAAATTGGGCAAAATATTTCAGCAACTGTGTGATGCAACTAAATATCTGCTCTAAGTATAAAATTAGATCTGTACTTGGATTCGAAGCATGAAGCTAAGAACTAGTGTACAAAAAGAAGTGCCTACCTTTCTTTACAGTGGCTGTCATCCTCTCCCGATCTTGACATCTAAAGCACCAAGTTTGAAGTGTACCGCTCCACTGCACAACACGTGTAGATTACTTCGGACTCCACACTATTCTAAAACTAAACTCCAGTTCAAGATCAGAATTGCCTCCACTCTGCTTTACCCGTAATAAACGTTAAGACGATGTATAGTTGGTCTCTTTACTACCTCCCCGAGCAGTCTGCAAAACTTGACAAGAATTCTTGTGCTACTTGCAGGCAAAGCTGCAATTGAACGGCCTGAGCGAGAGGCACTTTAACTCGCCCGGATATTAAACTGCTGCTGTGGTCAAAACAATTTTCGCGATTGCTGATACACTAAAATTATATTGTATAGACAAGTGAAAGTTATATGAAATTTCAAACTATAGTAATACATAATGATCATTTCATTTGCATACTTTTACTTTTTGAGACTCTTCTGCATTTCTAAATATTTGATTTATTCTCTTTCTCTAAAGATTTTGTTTTGTAATTGCAATATTTACATAATAAAGACGCCTTAGTTATGAAAAAGATAAGAAATAACTTTATTCTGAACTTAGAAAACATGACACTAGAAAAAAACGTGAAGTCGATGTCGTTCATTTCTAGCAAAATAATGATAAATAGAGTAGCAAAACTTACGTGCTGAAATGATTAATTATCAATTATTTCAGAATTCATATGAAAATACTTTATATAAAAAAATGTCGAAGCAAATTAGTTCTATTATATAAAACATCATTGTGAAATGTTTACTCTTATCCCGTTCAGGCTGACTTCTCGCTTTAAAGAATTAATTTCCAAGTAAATAGAAATTAAAAAAAGTCTAGCAAGCTGTTTATAAAGAATGTCAATAGCTCATATAAAATCATTAGATCAGTTCTGACAAGTATAATTCGTCATTTTAAAAATACTAATAAAATTAAAATTATAAATCTATTTATCGTTAGCGAAAGCTGCAAGCTTACTATTTGTTGTTCGCTTTGATTCACTGACTGGTGGAAGTTCATCCGTTTCACTCAATTTTCTTTTCCTCGTCTCAACGCTTGCTTCCTTGGGTTTTATATCTTGAGGATTTTCTTTGAATTTCGTTAAACCAAGTTTCGTCAATTCGGTAATGTTTATTTCTGGAAATTCCTCTTGCAAATGCTTCTTGTTCCGCGAAAACCAACTGATGAAAGACTCTGACTTATTTGCCTTATTTGCTGTTGTAGGTTTAGGTTTTTGTACTGCTGGTGAGGGTTTTGGTTTCTGAGGTTCTTCAGGAGCATCCAGTGCTGCCAAACCTAAGCATAATTTTATATAAATATATAATTATATATACGAAATTTTGAAAATATAAATATGTAGTACTATACCTCTGAGTTTCTGAGTTCTCTCTTTCTTTAAAAAAGGATTGCTTCTTCTTTGGCCTTGACTTAAAGATATCGGCCGGATTTCTACCTCAGGTTTCTTAATAATAGGTGCGAGGTCAAGTTCTTCCTCAGTTTCATTGCTTTGATTTTCAAAACATTCTTTATCATTTTCTAATTGTTGATCCAGTTCCTGCTGGCCCTTCTCTTCACCGATCGACTCCAATTTGTTGGCCAAAGCCATCCTGTTATTTCGAGCTGCATACTTTATTGCCAATTCTATTACCTTTTGCGATGCAATTTGCTGACACAGCTCCACAGCTCGAAATTCCACATTACTCCGACATGCGAGCTGATAGAAATATAAAGAGACATTTTTGAATAAAAAACAAAAAAAAGGGAACACTGCAACTCGTTAAATTTAATATCTAAAGTACTCACTGCAATCAACATCAAAACGGCTTCTTTTTCCTCCTCGGGAGAACTTCCTAGCTGCCATACTTTCGCTTCTTTCTCTGATTTTTCTGAGTCTGGCTCGCAAAGGGGTATAATTAATGGTATTTCGTGAAGAATTGGTCTTGGGTTCGTTGGAGGATAGTAACTTCCTTTACATAAGATGCAACGTACGAGCCTTTCGGATTCGCTGACTCCAATCACAAAAAAGTGATCCATCTTGCCCTTTGGCTAAGTATAACGATAATAAATTTATTCATATTTTTCCTGCTCTAAAATTAGTACAGCTTCTATGTATATCTAAAAGATAGCAAAAATTCATGACTTACATGTCTATCAGTATTGCATGCCACTCTCCACATTGAAGATTTCTTATCATACATTTTAATTACACCATCCGTATCCATTATAGTTGGAGAATATAGATCAGAAAGACCCAACCATGATAATTTAGATGAAGGGGAGAGAGGTACTTCAAGTTTTTGACTTCTTAAATTCGGCCCGATGATTCTTATCCACATCATATTCATATGCTGATCCTCAGAAGCACCTTATTAGAAAAATCAGGACATAAATAATATGTTAAAAATTGCAGGAGCAGATTATTTCGTTTGAAAAACCATGTTTACCTATTCCAGTATGATATGTTACTATAAGATGATTATTGTATGCATTCATAGCTACTACAGATCCAGGCAACGCAATTATTTCGCGTTGAGTGCCGCCTATCATAAAAAGTCGCAAATTCCTTCTATCTGTAGCAACAGCAACGAAGTTGTTACCAACTGCGAGACTTTGTGCTTCCTCGCCTTCAGGGAAGTCAATCGTCCACTCCTTATTTCCAGAACCCCAACCTAATTTAAGAATATTCATTTTAATGTACTAAAAAGCAAGAATGGGGAGAACTGCAGCGGGAATTAAGCTTCCAAAAATACGCACCGTTTAATACAACCACAACAAGTTTACTTGGGTTGTCTTCATTTGAAGCACAACACAGAGCAAGAGCTTGAGGAGAAAGTGCAGCTAGCGTGTGATGCAGATAATTATTAATCCGCATGGAATGGTGAACAGCCACATCGTGAAATTGAACTTCAATGTTAGACTCTTCACCGTCTTCTGAATTAAAGCACATCACCAGTCCAGTGTCGTTCCAAACCTGAAAAAATCACCTTAACGATTTATATGATTCGAAAAACTCATACATAATTACTAATTAACTTTAGTTATTATTAAGTAACTTACCATATACCGTGAAAGTAAATGTCCTGGAGTAGAGCTAGGCTGAAATGGTTCTTGTAAATTTATCTCTGGCAATAACTTTCTATCGTTTTCGTGGATTCTCTCAGTCAAAATGTCTGTAACACTTTTTTGATCTGGATCGAGATTAACAGATGATTTTATTTTATTCAGTGATATAACATTCTCTCCATCGTCGTCATCGTCCGGAAAATCTGAATTATTATCTATATTGTGCTCGTCTATTATAGGGTCTAAATCCAAGTCATCATGAGATTTTTCTGATCCTTTCTAATGAAAAATGCAACATTTTATTATAAATACATTCTTCAGGAGCTGAGCAAAACTGAGGGATTAGTAAATTGATAACTCACCACTTCAATGCAGCCCAATTGACCCAGGGCATCGCAAAAACTAATTTCGTTAGGTTTATCAGGATGCCAACTAAAGGCAGTAATCTTAGCATTTTGTTGGTGTTCAATGTAGCCTATAACTTCTTTACTTTTCACTTCCCAAACTATGATTTCTCCATAAAAAGAACTAGCCGCTAAATGAGTACCACATTCAGAAAACTTGCATATACTAAGTTCCTAGAATAAAAATTTCATACTAATAAAATAGACTTAAATATTAATTTTAACTACTTCTTTATAATTAGAAAATACTTACAGTTTTAAGATCTGGACACTTTAATCTAAACGATTCTTTCCAAGTAGATCTTTCTACTACAATAACGTCTTTTCCATGAGGATAAGCTAGAAAATCGCCAGTTTTACAATGGAAAGAAGGCGCACAATATATTTTGGCTGTTAAAAACGAATTGCATTTGGGAACTACATTATTCCAGGTTTGGATACTTCGCTTTTCTGCAATACTCCATACTCTGATTGTTCCATCTGCACTTGACGATGCCTGAAATTTCATTTTTGTATTTATAATCGTAATACTAAAGTTTCAAATGTGTTTCATAGATATTTGATATTGCACGTACCACAAATTCTTCTTTAGGATCTAAAGATAAACCCAATATTGGTGCTTCATGACCAGTCAATTCGATTGTATTTTGTGTGTCTATATTCGTTACATGAATTCGCATATCACTAAAAAAATTATATAATAAAAATCGAATAAAAATTGTAAATAATAAGATAAATAATAGTTTATCAATTTACCAAGCACCAGATGCGATAAGTTTACTCTTTTTTGTACTAGCTAAGGCTGATATCGTAGCTGCAAATCTCGTTACTATTCCTTCTTTTTCTAGGTCGGGATACGTAAGTATTTGAACTGTATTGTTATCATTTCCCACATATATTTTCCCATCCTGGAAGTTATAAATTTGCAATGAACTCATGGAAGCCAATTAACCTTCGCTAAAAGTTGATAACAATTTGATAAATGCCTACAATCTTTTACCTTCGAAATGACTGTGGTAGCTTGTTCGGAAACACAACTAGTAGCAGGATCATCATCCATTAAACTTAACCATGACCTAACATCTCCATCAGAACCACAAGTAATCAGCCCACCTCTGAAAAAACATAAACAATTGATAAGTTTATAATAAAAGCATGAATAAATCAAATAAACTTAAAAAATAATTTCGGAGTAGATTCCCTCTCCTTTTTATAAAACTTCATCTCAATGTCATGTTATTTGTCGTAATAATAATATTTTTTACTATTTACAAACGAATTATACGCCTATATATTTTTGCATAAGATTTAAATATATATTTTAAAAGCTTTACAAGGTATATATCTTAACCAAAAAATCTGAACTTACTTTTCGCCTGAGAAATAACAAACGTCAGTGTGGCCTTCTGGGTGCGCATATCGCATAGGCTTCTTATTAAGTGTCATTTTTAATTTCTACAGCTTAATGGTTAATAAATACAATTATTTATTCAACTAGTTAAAGATTTATATCACTTCACGTGCACAACAATTGCAAGATTCCAACGAATGCAACAATAAAACAATATGGTTTTGGCGCCAATACCCCAGTGATTCTAATAGAAACCGCAAGGAGCGTTAGTGGTGATTTCAATTTCAATTCGATTGCTCCGAAAGTAAATTTATAATCTTATTTATAATCTTTGTTTATATCAATTAATTAATATGTAATATGTTATATGCAATATGTAATCTTTAGAGCTTTACTGTAAAAAGTAAGTTTTTCGGGACTTAATTATGTTCTAACTTTCTAAGCCGATTTCACCGCAACGCTCGATTTTAACCTACAAAAAGCTTTGCTCGCGAGCAAAAGTTTATGAGTTTTATTTACAGCATTGGATAAAATGTATTCTATTTGCAAAAGTTCGCATCCTGCTACAGGTGTTGAACATTCAATAACGTGTTATTTTTTTAACCGTTCGGAAAAATGTCTCGTCGTCGCAGGAGCAAATATTATGCGGGTATTTCGTTTAATACCTGACATTGACAGTACAAAGAGGGAAAATTATACAGGTATATATTTAAGTCAATTATTACAAACACTTGTTGGCAATAGCCCTTTTCATTAAATGCCTGCACATAATTCCTTGAAATTACAGAAGCTCGGCCTCCAAAAATGAAACTAGAATGTTTAGCCCAATATGCACTACATGGAAATGTAATGTCGATGCAAGCTGTTCGTCTTTTAGGATCTCAAAGAGATTCTATTCTCTTAAGTTTTCGTGATGCAAAATTGTCAGTTGTAGAGTACGATATAGAAACGCACGATCTTCGTACTGTATCTTTGCATTATTTCGAAGAAGAAGAAATGAGAGTAAGCAATTTATAGTTGTATTTACATTTATTTCTAGCAAAGCATTTCGATCCTTAATGAAAAAGTTAATCTTACACAATAGGATGGGTGGACAAATCATCATCATGTACCTATAGTAAGGGTAGACCCAGAAGGAAGATGCGCTGTTATGTTAATTTATGGCAGAAAATTAGTCGTGTTACCTTTTCGAAAAGATCCTACTTTAGATGATGGCGATTTAACTGACAATACGAAGACATCCAGTAAAGCGCCAATATTGTCATCTTACATGATTGTCCTCAAGAATTTAGAAGAGAAAATGGATAATATAATTGATTTGCAGTTTTTATATGGATATTACGAACCTACCCTCCTAATACTCTATGAACCAGTGCGGACCTTTTCTGGGTTAGTAGAGAAGTTTTTGACATGCTTGGTAAATTGAATGCAATAACTTATGGATTTACCATTTTTAGACGTATCGCAGTGAGACAAGACACTTGTGCGATGGTTGCAATATCCTTGAATATTCAGCAAAAAGTACATCCAATTATCTGGTCTGTGTCAAATTTACCCTTCGATTGTTATCAGGCAGTGGCTGTAAAGAAACCTCTAGGAGGAACATTAATAATGGCTGTAAATTCTTTGATATATCTCAATCAAAGCATACCTCCTTATGGAATATCTTTGAATAGTGTAGCAGAAACCAGTACAAATTTCCCTCTGAGTTAGTATCTTTTAATTTTAAAAACTATATTTCATAAGTGGGATTTCTATAATTCATTAATTCATTAATTCATATTGATTTAATTTCCATAGAACCTCAAGAAGGAGTGAAAATAAGTTTAGAAGGTGCACAGGTTGCATTTATTTCAACAGATCGTTTAGTAATGTCTCTGAAAACCGGAGAATTGTACGTTTTGTCACTTTTTGCGGACAGCATGCGGGCTGTACGTGGTTTCCATTTTGACAAAGCTGCAGCTAGTGTCTTAACCTCATGTGTATGTAACAGTTAACTATTTTATTTACGTATGACACATTATTAAAATGAAGGTTATTTAGTAACATTTATTATAATATCTAATAAAATAGGTTTGCTTGTGTGAGGAAAATTACCTTTTTCTTGGTTCGCGCCTTGGAAATTCTCTACTATTGAGATTCACGGAAAAGGAAAATGAAAGTACACAAAGTAATCGCAGCTCAGACTTATTCTTTAGTGATAGCACTGGAGAAACACCTGCGAAAAAAGTGAAACAAGATTTTTTGGGAGATTGGATGGCCTCAGACGTTCTGGATATTAAAGATCCTGAAGAACTTGAAGTATACGGAAATGAAACGCAGACATCTATTCAAATTACATCTTACAGTTTTGAAGTAAGTTTGAATTTTTTTAATGCGATCAATTATCCTCAAAATTTTGAAATGTAATGGTATTAAATTTCCACTTTTATTTCTATAGGTGTGCGACAGTTTATTGAACATAGGACCTTGTGGTAATATTTCCATGGGAGAACCCGCATTTTTGTCTGAGGAATTTTCCCACACTAACGATCCTGATGTGGAATTAGTTACCACTTCTGGTTACGGAAAGAACGGCGCTCTTTGCGTTTTGCAAAGATCCATTCGTCCTCAGGTACATAATAATAATAACAATAGTAATAATAAATTAACTATCTTCTACGATGTGCCAGTAAGAATATAATTATATTTCGGAAGAGTAAGACATAGTTATTTTAATCAAATTTAAGGTCGTGACAACATTTGAACTTCCTGGGTGCGAAGACATGTGGACTGTAATTGGCTCAGTAAATGAAGATCAAGATAAGTCTGAAACAGAAGGAGTACATGCCTATTTAATTCTAAGTCATCACGATTCAACAATGGTAGTATTTTTAATCTGGTTTTTGGTGTACTTAAAATTAGTTTGGTCTTGTTAATTGTAGGTTTTTATTAATTTTATTTACTTTTAGATACTCCAAACTGGCCAAGAAATTAATGAAGTGGATCAAAGTGGATTTAGTACCCAAGGAACGACTGTATTTGCTGGCAACTTAGGAGGAAATAAATATATTATTCAAATCACTCAAACAGGTGTACGATTGATGCTTGGTACTGAACAAGTAAGTTAAACGTTCATAAATAAAATTTTAGTCCTAATCTAAAAGAAATGTCGCTCTTTGGAGAAAAAAATGTCAATTTTCAAACAGGCTTTTAATTAATCCTGATTTTACAGATTCAGCACATGCCGATGGATTTTGGTTGTCCCATCGTTCACGCAAGTTGTGCAGATCCATATGTTGTACTGCTCGCTGAAGATGGCCAAGTAATGCTTTTAACGCTCAGGGAAGGTCGAGGGACCGCCCGATTGCAATCTCAGCCTGCAAATTTATTATACGTAAGAACAATCATTTTATTTCTGATCCAGTTTTTCTTAGAATTTGGTTTAATGTTCCTTTTCATTATATCTTAGCGGCCGCAAATAGAAGCGATATGTGCCTATCGAGATGTGAGTGGTATTTTTACAACCCATTTAACAGAAGAGGCAGAAGATGATGTAACTGAAAATGAGAAACATTTCGAAGAACCCACTACAGTTGAGAATGTTGATAACGAGGATGAATTACTTTACGGTGATGCACCTGCTTTTCAAATGCCTTTGATACCACAACCTAAACCTAGTGATTCAACTACTAAAAAGACACCTTGGTAATTATTCTTACTTTTCTGCGAGTCTCTCAAAGGATCTCCTTATTTTAATTACTTAAAATAATTTCTTAATTTACAGGTGGCAGAAATCACTTCAAGAAATCAAACCTACATATTGGTTACTTGTGTATAGAGACAGTGGGACTTTAGAAATTTATTCTTTACCTGATTTACGCCTGTCTTACCTTATAAAGAATTTTGGTTATGGACAAAGTGTTTTGCACGACAGTATGGAGTCTACTACTGTTACTTCTACTCAAGTGAATGAAATACCGAATTCTGAGATTCAGGTACTTGAGAGTATAGTTAAAACATTTTGAACCATTATTATTGATTCATTTTTAAATATAATCAAATTAATATAAATGGGATTACAGGTTCGAGAGGTTTTAATGGTCGCTTTAGGTCATCATGGAAACCGACCAATGTTGTTGGTCAGATTAGACAATGAACTACAAATCTATCAAGTGTATAAGTATCCAAAAGGTTACTTAAAACTTCGATTTAAAAAATTGGATCATGGAATCATACCAGGAAGTTTGAGGTAAAAATTTTGAAACATTACTAGATTTATTAGAAAATATTTATGTCGTTACTAAGTTTCTATTGTTTTGTATTGATAGAGCGAAACTTAAAGAGGAAGAATTGGGTATGCAAGATGATCGGCGAGTTTCTATGATGCGCTACTTTAGTAATATAGCTGGTTACAACGGGGTTTTCATTTGCGGAGACTATCCTCATTGGATATTCTTAACAGGCCGAGGAGAATTACGTGCCCATCCAATGACAATCGATGGGCCCATTAAATCATTTGCACCCTTTAACAACATTAATTGTCCACAAGGATTTTTGTATTTCAACCGGAAGGTAATTAAAGATGTTGCAACAAAGTTTCTGATCTAAAAATGCGAGGAGAATTGATAATTTTTCAAATATAAATTTATTTTCATAGGAGGAATTGAGAATTTGTGTATTGCCAACGCATCTTTCCTATGATGCGCCATGGCCCGTGAGAAAAGTTCCTTTAAGATGTACTCCTCACTTTGTCACTTATCATCTTGAAAGTAAAACGTATTGTGTAATAACGAGCATAGCTGAACCTTTAAAAAGTTATTACAGATTTAACGGAGAAGACAAGGTAAATTGAATTAAAATTGAATCTTTAAATTAATTTAAAGGTCTATTATTATTTCTCTTTTTCATATTAATTTACCACTTTGTTGTTTTATGCAGGAATTCACTGAGGAAGAACGATCAGATAGATTTTTGTATCCCTCTCAGGAACAGTTTTGCATAGTATTATTTTCCCCAGTCTCATGGGAAACAATTCCTAATACGAAAATCGAATTAGATCAATGGGAACACGTTACATGTCTTAAGAATGTCTCTCTTGCTTATGAAGGGACGAGATCTGGTCTCAAAGGATACATTGTGCTTGGAACGAATTATAACTACGGGGAGGATATTACCAGTAGAGGCAGAGTAATATCTTAAAGATTAAAGTTCTGCATGTACAATTTTCCAATATAATTTCTCGTAGATTCTTTAATATATAATTAACTCTTTACAGATATTAATTTTTGACATCATCGAAGTTGTTCCCGAACCAGGTCAACCCTTAACTAAAAATAGGTTCAAGCAAATTTATGCGAAAGAACAAAAAGGACCTATAACAGCTATAACACAAGTATCCGGATTTTTAGTATCTGCCGTCGGCCAGAAGGTAAATTAATTTTAATGTAGAACATTAACTTAAAATGATTCAAATGTATAATCTAATATGTTTAATTTCTTACTTCAATTTCAGATATATATTTGGCAATTGAAAGATAATGATCTTGTGGGAGTTGCATTCATAGATACTCAGATTTACATTCATCAAATGTTAAGCATTAAAAGTTTGATATTAATAGCGGATGTGTATAAATCTATAAGCCTCTTGAGGTTCCAAGAAGAATATCGAACTCTTTCGCTCGTAAGCAGGGTACGAAAAATTATTTTTCAAAAACTAGTAACATAATTATTAATTGACGAATAAATTTAAAAATAAATTTTACTTTACAGGATTTTCGACCAGCGGAAGTTTTTACGATTGAGTACCTAATAGATAACAATAATCTCGGATTCCTCGTAGCTGATGGGGAAAGTAACATTGCCCTCTTCATGTATCAACCCGAATCGAGAGAAAGTTTGGGAGGTCAAAAACTAATTCGAAAAGCAGATTTCCATCTAGGTCAGAAAGTTAATACATTTTTCCGGATAAAATGTAAGACGACAGATCCCGCTAATAGCAAAAAACAATTTGTTGGTGCCGACAAGAGGCACGTAACCATGTATGGTAAGTTCTGGGAAATATCAATTTTATGAATGATAACAGCTCTTTTTATTCTCTTCTGATAAACAATGTTATTCATGTTTTTGCAGCAACTTTAGATGGAAGTCTCGGATACATTCTTCCAGTACCTGAGAAAACTTACAGAAGACTGCTTATGCTGCAAAATGTATTAGTGTCGCACATTTGTCACATTGGAGGTTTAAATCCAAAGTCTTATAGGTTAGTGAAATTTTAATTGTAAAGTAAAATAACAATAATAATTTAATGTAATATATAATAAAACTGTACTTACTTTTAGGACATACAAAAGTTACGTAAGAATGCAAGGAAATCCAGCCAGAGGCATAATTGATGGAGATCTAATCTGGAAATACCTTAACTTACCTTTCAATGAAAAATCAGAAGTCGCCAAAAAAATAGGAACACGTATTTCCGAAATAATAGAAGATATCGAGGAAATTAACAGACAAACTGCCCATTTTTAGATTTTTCGTATTTCGTACACAAACTTCATACATGAAAACAAAAGTGTCGAAAATCACGAACCAGTCATTTGTTTTCTGTTATAACTTCTCAAATTGTAAATTATGTTTTTCTTATTTGGCAAAATTGTATTTTTACGTATGTATACTGTACTTTTATTATGTGAAAAGTAGAAGAAGTTTCAAAGTGCTTGGAAAAAGTAAGATAAGACGCTATGTAAATTTATGTATGAATCATTAAATACAATTTTTATTATATAATTTTTTTCTAATTTTATTACTTTTCGTAAATTCGATAATAATAGTTCCTAGGTAAAATGAGGCAGTCTAGAAATTTGTCTACAGACCCTACAGGATTCAATCGCAAAAGTGTTTTTGGAAGTAGAATATCTAGACTTGCTAGTTTCCGTGCAGGTAAATGAAAGGAATTTAATTAGTCACTTAATTGATTGAAAATAATCTTTGGAGAATTATGTCTGCTTAAAAATTCGGTTCTAGTTGCATAGCAATATCGATTAAATATATCCGCGGTTCAGTCGAGCAAAACAGGGCAGTATACAAATAATTAAGTATATCTTTATTCCGTCAAATCGTTGCGTACGAGACTTGTTGCCATTAAAAAGTATAATATTTAACTTTTTTTTTTAATATTCAGATAATAAAAGATTAATGAATGATGTTTCTATTTTTACTTTAGTGTCAGAACCAAGTTTACTGGAAAAAAGATTAATCGACGCATTCGACGTATTCGACAACGCAAGAAGTCGTGAGGTGGATGTTAGAGAATTGGGAACAATAATAAGATCTTTGGGTAAAATTGATCCGTTCCTAGATTTAAAAATATCATTTTTTAAAGAAAAAATGTAAGTAGATCACTGTTAGATTTATTTTTTATGTTACAGGTTGTGTTATTACAGAAGCAGAACTGCAAGAAATACAAGTTGAGGTTGAGGATGTGGAAAATAATTGTGTGCCACAAGCCCGATTTGTCCAATACATGTGCAAAGCAATCAGCGAACGAAAGTTTAAACCAGCAGATCCAGAGGACTTACTGAAAGCCTTTCAGTTACTGGATGTGGAAAATCGTGGTTATATAATGAGAAATGATTTAGAAAAAGCCTTAATGGAAGTTGGAGAACCATTTTCTAAAGAAGAAATTAATGAAATGATGGCAATAGCTTGCGATCCCGAAACTAATAGAGTCAACTACGAACACTATATAAATTTATTAATCGTGAGTTCACGTATAAAGTGCATGTGCAATTTTGTCCGTTTGAGTGTTAATCACATTTCCTTTCCCAAATTACAAGTTAAAAAAATTAAGAATAAACACACCGTGTGTTCAAACTTGATTTATAGGTAAAAATTCCTGAAGAATTGAATCCCTATTCTCTTTTTGAAAAAGAAGAGGCAGAAAAATTAGCAGCTAAACCAAAGAAACGCGTTCTGGGTAGCATGATGTTTAATCCCAGTATTGCATGAGAATATGACACTGTGCACGTCCTCTTTGAAGATCGATCATGTACAATGATTTCTTTAATAACATTTTTTATTGTGTATCAAAAATTAGAATTCTATTTACATATTTCTTAAAATATTTTGTATAATATTCTGCACGCATGTAAAATTATTAAAAACCACTAAAATTTTCTTACTCAATTAAAAAAATCACAAAGCACTCACCCATCCTAGTACTAAGGGTAGTATTATCTGATATTTATAGCTTTGAAAATACTGGTGGATCTCCTTTCGTTGCCAAAGCTACTGCTGCGTTTAAGAAATCTTCACTTTGCAGCATAACTTGATTACGCATCGCCTGATAAGGAGAATTTCTTATTTATTAAAATGCACTTTATACATAATCTTTAGTCTTTTTTAGATATAAATATTTTTTATCTACTTAATTAAAATTCTACTATATATTTTCAGGTTGACTAAGATCTGGGTTTTTACTCACAATGTGATCCAATCCCTCCTGGACTGTATGATCCCTTGAGTAATTTAAACTGATTTTGGTTCCCTGCACAGCAACTGGACTTTTATTGGCGATTTGCTCAGCAATATCTAAAGATACTGCCATTAATCTGTAAAATTTAAAAAATTTTAAATAACTTAACATATTGTTCCAGCAACTCCAATGCGTGTGAAAATAAAAAACTTACGCATTTTCATCGTCGAATGTTCTGTTCACAAAACCACACTGTAAGGCTTCGTTGGATGAAAAGGCTCGACCTGTATAAGCTAGTTCTCGAATTAAACTGCTACATCCTATAATTTTCGGTAATCTTTGTAATGTTCCGACATCGGCAGTCATTCCTAATTCAACTTCTTTAATTTGAAACCATGCATTTGAAGAACAATATCTTATGTCGGCTGCACACAACATATCAACTCCGGCCCCTACACATGCCCCATGTGCTGCTCCAATTACGGGTTTTGGGCACTGTAATATCCATATATTATATTTAATTTAATAATTTCATAATATTTCAATATAATTTTAATTTATAATTGCGATTTCATGGAGAATTGAAAGAAAAATGAAGAAACCTGCTCTATGGAAGTCAATGATTCCTGATACAATTTTATTTTCTTTTCTAAAACTTTACATTTTCGAGCAACATCTTCGTGTTCTGCTAATCCCTGACCAAAACTCATGGCAGTTTGCAAATCTAATCCTAAAAATTAATTAAATATTAGTTATCTAACTAAAAATAGTATTGAAATTATTGATGATGTATCAAATCTTTGTCTAGTACGTTTTAAAGAATAAATTAATGTAATACCTGCACAGAAACTCTTTCCAGCACCTGAGAGAATAATAACTCTGCAGTCTGCATCATCAGCTAATGCTTTAAAACAATCATTAATTTCTCTGAAATTGAGTAAACACGAGTAATTAAATTCGAATTAAATTTAGTTAAATATTTTAACTTATTTTAATATTAATAAAATTTTAAAATAGATGCATATAATTTGGAATAAATAATTATTAATAAATGTACGTACTCCCACATTGTGTCATTTAACGCGTTCAGTCTTTTAGGCCTATTCAGTTGGACATTATATACAAACGGCTTGGATACTGTAACAGCAAGTGTTTCATACTGCTGTTTTCCAGTAGTTGCACTTGATAAATGTTTCATTTGGGAATCTAAAATTTTAGATAACAGTTGCAATGTTATAATATTGAAATAATATTTTCAAATCAATAGGATATAAAAAATAAAATATATATGATTCATATAATAATTTATTCATGATAACATAATAATCTATGATTGTTAAAGTGTATGAATAATGTGGATAATATGTTAATAACGTGATGATACGATATTTATATGGCATATAGTATATCCAAGTATATCTTTTGCCACAAAAGCTAAGTGATCAAAGTCCACAATATAGCTTATAATTTAAAAAAATGAAGCAACCAAAAAATTAAAAAAAAAACTCACATATTAATTGTCCTGGACGAGATAGTTGCAAAATGCGTGAATTCATTATAGTAATTATGTATGTAAAAACAAAAATAAACGTGTAGTCGTCTAATATTAAGAGTTTTTTAAAGACGAACCAGCCTCTGTTTATATCAAATTCCCAGCTGTCAACAACTGTCACTATCACAGTTGATCACAATTGTCTTGCTACTCTTTAACGGTATAGCTCACAATGTTGTCAACCCTGTCAAATGGTGTTTTCTTTTCAGCCGTTGATGGCGTTGTAGTCTGTAGATCACAAATCTTTTTTATCTGCTAATTTTATAATGACAGATTTTTCAGATGTTAAAAATACCCCAGTACTCATTCTAAAATATCCAGTTTTTACTGAGAAAAAAAAGGTGACCCAAAAATAAATCTGTCAATATAAAATTCTCAAAAAATATTTCTGAAATTTGAAAATTCGCTGCCAAAAGGGATTGTGATCTACAGCGCCCTCAACGGTTGAAAATTACATTATTGTGCGAACATTGTGAATCATCCATAAAAGAAAAGAGGTTATGTGAAAAAAAGTGATGTTTGTGTTTATTGAGCACATTCGTGAGCACATTCATGCATTGAACATCATTTGTCAAATATTATCTTTAAAAGTTAAAGATAAATACAATATATATTAAAGGTGTGCGATTTATAAGTTATTGTTACGTATTATTCTCGTATATATTAATTACATTAAGTGAACTTTGCAAGAAAACATAATTTCTGACAGATATTTACAGATTATAGTATAGATAGTTATACTAATCAACTGACAACTATCGTGTAATTTTAAGTCAAAAGTATAGTTGTTAATTATAGTTGTTATTTATATCAATGAATGATATACTGAGTGGGTACTTAGTTTTGGTAATTGCATTTCTGAAATTATTATGAAAAGACGCCAAAGAAGACCGATTCTTGATATCGATGGAGAACATTCCAATTCTCCTGGAAGACACTGGCAGGGTAAGCTTTATAATTGCTTGCTTTATGTAGGAAATTAATTCTGATATATGTTTCTGTATCAGCTGATGCTCTATATATTTTACTGTACAATTGTACATATTTAAATTCTTTATTTTTCAGATAAATATCAACAAATCGCTAACGATCATCCTGAGGAAAATGGGTCCTCGGATAATCCATTAAAAGGTTTACTGGGACAATACAATTCGGATAGTGAAACAGAGGATACACAACCATTAAACAAATTAAATGATAAAGTCAATGATTTCTTGAAGGTAAATTGCAATGCAAGGATTAAAATGTCCCTCTCTTGCATAATATGTATAGAATTTTCTATATTTAATATTGACTCTTCCTTTCTAGGAAATTCAATCGATCGTGCCTGAAAATTCCGACACACTTCCTAAAGGACTCAGTAGAGGAAACGAACATTCTAATACACCAGAAATGCGTAAGTTCTAGAATTTTTCTACCAAAAATTGTACAAGTTTGATGAATTCTGCTTATAAGAATTAAAGCGTATGAGTCATTTTTCATTATTTATTTATTAGAAACTTAATTTCTATAGCTTGGCAAGAATGTTTCGATGAATCCACTGGGTATCCATATTATTGGCATACGGAGTCAAATCAAGTAACATGGGAAATGCCACCCGAGTTTAGGTTATGGAAAGAAAGAAGTCAAGTTGGTGTCAATCCCCACAATGTACATTTATCACGTTGGCCTGGAATATCAGCAAATGCATGTGAGTAAACTGCAATTTCTCTCAAAGATATATCGTCATGTTAGAATTCATTTCATACATCATTATAATAAATTTGAGATAATTTAAATTATAATTTCAGATCCGAAACCACAGACTGAAATACCAGATGGAATGATACCAAAGGAAGTTGTAGCTAGAAATAGGAATAGACAAGCAGGCATTCTGCAAACTCAGGTTCAAAGCAGTCAGGAGAAACCTGAAATTGTAAAACCTCATTTAAAAGATGATGATTCGGATGATGGGTATTGCTTAGAATTTTCTTGACATCTTACTCTTTTAACATATTATTATATTTAAAAATGATATAATTTACATTTATAATTTACAGGAGAATTGAAATGATAACTTCATTTGGAAATGAAGAAAGCGATGGGAGTGAATCGGACACTAACAATGAAAGCCCCACAGAAAATAAATCTAAAATATCCCAAGAGTTTAAACCTTCAAGTAAACACTCTGGTAAATCTTCAAATCGAGAGAAAAAATCTGAAACGAAAACAGTTTCGAGGCCGGTTGAAATGGGCCCTTCTCTTCCTCCCGAGATGGTCTCAGAAATACAAAGTTCCGTTGGAAAAGACACAATGGTGACTTCTGAACTTGAAAGTTCTTTTTCCAATAAATTATCTGGAAATAAAACTTTGTCCTCAATAGATACCGAGTCTATGAACGAGGAAAACGATATCTTAAGGCGTTTGAAGAATCAGGCCAAGCTTTTACAATTTCTTGATGGAAATGTACAAACTTCCGGAGAAAGTTCTCAAAAATCTAGTCCTAGGGGAGGATCGCCTAACAGTGAACAAACTAAAAAGAATGAAGCTGAAAAACGTAATGAAGAAAAAATAACAATAAGTAGCAGTGAATTTAAAGTTTCTTTGGTAC
Organism: Synergus umbraculus; assembly: GCA_900474325.1. Taxonomy (NCBI): domain Eukaryota; kingdom Metazoa; phylum Arthropoda; class Insecta; order Hymenoptera; family Cynipidae; genus Synergus; species Synergus umbraculus. Next base: position 84,901 of record UCOK01008680.1, on the reverse strand, counting down.
CTGGTTATGAAGACGATTCTGATAATGAAGAAGAGACGACGCAACCGACTGAAGTTAAAGCTTTGTTTCCAATTTCGGAATATCAAGCAGAAAAATATTCTACTAGCTTCAACGACTCAATTCTCAAGAAAGTGGAAACAAGAAAAACGGAAACGGGTTCCATTCGTATTTTTGAATATCGAAGTGCTGAATCTGGAAGAATTGAAACAGCAAATACAGAGAGCAAAGAGTCAAATAAAGAACTCGAAAGTACAGAAAATTCAGAAACCGAGTCTCCAACTACTCAAACTGCACCAGAAATCGTGAAGCCGAATATATTTTTAGAAAATATGGAAACTCCGACAAAAGCTTTTCAGAGAAAAAAGAGAATAGCATTCGACGGTGAGTATCTTATTAGAAAAAATCTTCTAAATTTTATTTGTATTTATACAAGTATTTATTTTCAAATTATTTCCAGTTATACTGAACAGGCCTAAAGCACCAGAAATACAAGAGTCTAGTAAAGATGAACCACAAAATACAAGTACTCTGAATGAGAGTGAAAGATTTGGCTTCGGATTCCAAAAAGAGAAAGAGGACGAAATTTGCGGTGAATCAATTCAACTTAAACCAATTATAGAATCTTCCAGTAAAAATGATAAAGAGTTTATTGGTTTCGTGAAAGGTGAAACTATAAGTACTAGTGCAAAGCCAAAAGAAGAACCGAAAAGTATACCTGTTGCTGATAATAAAGAATTTAAATACTTAACGGAGATGATAACGGAAAAACTAAAGTTCTTGGCTGAAGGATGTCAAATGGCCTCTGCTGTTCAAGTCATGGCTATTCAACTTCAAGTAAAACTTCTTAACATTTGTATAAATAAAAATTTAATCAAATGTTCAAAAATAAAAATCTAATTTCTTTTTTTTTTTTTTTGTTAATGCAGACGTTGCTGGAAGCTTGGGAAACTGGTGACCTGAAACAAACTTATCTCCATCAATGGCTGACAACAACGGGTCGAGAATTGAGCCGCTTAGAACAAACTGCAGCACCATCAGGATGGGAATGTCAGTGGGATAGGTACGGTATCCTGGCAGACTCTATCTCAAGCCAGTACACGCCATCATTATACTTCTTTGTGTCACAAACATATTCCATACCTTATGCATCTTGAATTCTAGCCGTAAATTGAATCCTAAAGCCAGTCGTCACACCAAAAAATTAATTTTAATTTAGTCAATCTGAATTTAAATTTCCCCGTTTTTCACCTTTCAGCATTCATTTTATTTACAACTTTGATTCTCATCTATCCGATGTCTTATCTTTTTTTTTCGTTGATCGTCTATAGACTCATTTTCTTTTATTAATAGCGAATAATGCGTTGCCTATTTCAATATATTGCATTATACATTATTATACATTTTTACTCATGAAGACTGCACATAAGCTTCCTTAATTATTATTGATCTCTATAGTTTCTTACCCTTTCTTGTGATGCTTATTCATAAATCACCTTATGGTTAGTGATTTGTGAATATTGAAAAAGTTCCATACACTTTTGAAAAGATTTTTAGATTATGATTTCTGTGAGTGCAAAGAGAGGTATTTTTGGTTTGTAATATATTGTAGATTCTAGACTAGAATAATTGATATATTTCAGAGCTGATTTCTTCTTCTCAAAATACAATTAGTACTCGAGAGTTTAGATTTCAAGGACCTTTAAAGAGATCGAGGAGTTGGCTCTTGAAAAGTATTATTACATTGTATAAATATTTGTTTTTCACTATCCATGAAAATAATTAACTTTCTTCGTTAGATAAAGGAACTTGACTCAAAATAATTTTTATTAAAATTGACAGATTGTAATATAATAAAGTTAAAATATTTATTGTACGAGAGTTAGTAAATTTATTCTGCAGTTTATTAACATTTAAATTAGGGAAGGTCTTTGCTATTTCTTTAGTTCATCAAGACTATTTTTGACTATTTTTTTAATCAGTCACGCGAATGATGTCTGCAATTTTTGTTTCTCTCATTTTTTTTCAACTAAAGTTTTAAAACTTATGAAAAGGAAGTATTTCTTTATGAAATGTAGCATCTTTCTTTCATAACTTCTCCTAGAATTATTTCAAGTGAATACAGCCAAAAAATAAGGGGAAGATCAGTTTTTGTCTGAGATCCCCTTCGTACTCGTAATTTTCGTGATTTATGCTTTGTCTTGCTGTTTTAGGTCGACGAGATGTGAACATGATTTCAGTCGAAGACGCTGGATCATCTGAAACTAACAGGATATTTTGTTTTTCGCAAATTAAAATATTAAATGTAGCTGTTTTTCATATATACGTGTTTAAAAGTAACTTTCATTATCAATGGTCAATTTTTTTTATCATTTATTACACAGAGCGTGATAGACAAAAACGAAACAAGTACTTTGCAAAATATTCTGTTTGCCGATCGAAACCACTGGTATAATTTTGATTGTTGTTAAAGAAGATTGACGTTAATTTTTTAAGAGTTAATGATTTAAATGTAAGTTATTGTAGACGGATCTTCGCAGATTTATAAGGCAATCTGTAATACAGGTAGGGGTATCAATGGATTACCTTCAGTAATTAAAAACAAATGAAAAGATAAAAATGGAAAATGACCACTTCACGACATGAGATGTGCAAAAAATTATATAGAGAAATATTCTGTTTATCCAATGCTCTCATTTTTGTGTTTCTTTTGGGGGGATGTTTCTAGATCGCATAAACGGTACTATTATCGGAATGCGGCATCCGGTGCTGCTCAGTGGACGTATCCAGACGCAGACGTAACTGGAGGTTCTGAGGAAATGGAATTGTGTACGACCCCACCACCGGATCTTGAAGAACCTGTTATCATTGGTAACTTTTATTTTAAATTTGATTGCTGTCTAGAGCAGTTCAAATCCTAATTAATATTCAACTAATGTTTGTTTTTATTTTGATAGAAAGGGATGTAGAGCATCCGGAAAAAGATTCAATACATGAGAATGAAGAGAAGAAAGGTTCAATGGAAGTCGAGAATGTAATGAGTATAGGAAATTTAGAATCCAGCGATGTAAAGGTTCCACCACCTCCACAAATTTCTAGTCCAAGTCCACCTCCACCTCCACGAATATGTGCTGAAGATTTTAAAAGAGGGAAGAAGCGAAAAGGCAGCCAAGAAAAAGAATTAGATAATAAAAGAGATAAATTAGAACAAGGTATGTTTAAGTTTGATAACATATTCCTAGGCCAAGATTTTAAGTCAGACAACAATTTGTGAAGCAGAAAAATATTAATTAATAACTGATAATTTTTTTTCTAGTTACAAAATCTAATTTAGATCTAAACAGTACAAATCCTCCGTTGCCCACCACACCAGCAGAGACAGTTCAACCTCCATTACCTCCATCGCCATCAAAAGTCTCGAAATCCTCGAGTAGTGAACCTCTTCCTCCAGGAGTAGATCCACCAGAAATGCCTTATGCATTACCTCCGTCTGTTCTTGAATCTGGTGTTCTTTATGCAGCCTCTGCGCATCAAACAAATCCAATTTATGCTGCTACCATGGGAAATGCTATTTTGACACATCATACAGCTCTTATGCAGGGACAATTATTGCATTATCCTGCGTATCATCATCTGCATAATGTAATAATTAATTTGTTTGATAATTTTCACTTTCATGGTTTTTAATTTTTGATTAAACGTACATTTTTTTAATTTAACAGCAGGCACTCGTAGCAGCAGCAAACAGATTAGGACAAGAAGGAGTTCAGTTTATGATGGCAGACTACTCTCATATTTATGGAACTAGTCAAGTTATTGCAAAACCTCCTGTCAAAGCACAAAGAGAATCTCTAGGATCCGCGATAGACTCATTTTACAGTGATATCGCTTCTATAGAAGGCAACAAACCGGAGGTCGAGATTGAGAAGCAAGAGAATCATTTACCAGAGATGGCATCCTCTCCTGTCCCACCACAGCAGCCGGAAGTTGACCAATTTTCTTCAAGTTCAGATGCAGCTTCAAAGGAAAAGAAGAAGAAAAAGGTATTTTTTGTTATAAAAAATTTAGAAGTTGTTATTGAATAATTTATAATTTTAAATATCTTTTCATTGATAAGAACTTTATAGTGCTTTTAAATTTTCGTTCATAAATTTTTATGATAGATTCTTTTAAAGTTAAATAGGATAATTTATGAGTTTCTCATTAAGTAAATTACGTTTCAGACAAAACTTGGCAAGAAGCAGAAGGAAATGTCAAGTATGGTAGCCAAATGGCAACGAGTACAACAAAATTTTGGAAACGGAAGCTGAACTTAAATCGTCTGTAATTATTACTCTTCAAATAAAATATAAATTCTGTATCAAAGTAAAATAAAACTTGTTTTACAATAATTATTTTTTTAAATTATTTACTAGTGTAGTATCAAATTTTTTTTCAATCCGTAAATAACGAATAAAACGCATAAATAAAAAACACAAGAATATCGATAGACCTTATTTATTGAAAGATGTTGAAAATGTATTGTAATAAATCAAGCTACAAGAGCGCTCGCCGTCGAACTTTCGTATTTCCAGGTAGGTGGAAGGACGCTCTTCTGTTTGTAGTAACGAGCGAGTCTGTGGATTCTGGATTCTACCAAAATCAAACGGAATTTGCTGTCTTTGTCCTTGCGGTTTCTCTCCAAGTGCTTGCGAATAGCCACCGCTTTCTTGATCAAATGATACAAATCCTCTGGGATTTCGGGTGCAAGTCCAAGACTCTTCAAGATTCGGAGAATCTTGTTTCCTGTGCGGAAACGGGCCTGTGCAACTCCATAAGAATCACGAAGAATCACACCTATAACCAAAAAAAAAAACATCATCATTAGTAAATCTCTAATTTAAATATCGCCACAATTACTTGCTAGTCTCTTAATAAATTGTACCCAGTAGATAAAACATTAATCTAAATTTTTAATAAGAAGTCATTCATTATACAACCTTTGATTTGAAAAATGAAAAACGTGTCTAATGAAAACCTATAGAAAACTCTGCAAAATAAACAAAGTTCTCCTCAAACATCATTATTTTAATTTAGCAAGCATTTAGGAAGAATCAGGACCTATGTGTCGTAGTTCAGCTGGTAGCTTGCATAATATTAGATTAAATCATAAAAAATGTTGAGTAATAGATTTGTAAAAAATTACCAATTTGAGAAGGAGTGTGGCCCTTTTTCGCCAATTTGAATATAAGATCTTTACAATCTTCTGGCGTTAGTTTCAACCATGTTGCGATGCTTCGCCTATAAGGCAATGCTGACTGGGATATACCCTTTCTGAAATAAAATAAGGTAAAGGAATTTAATATGTATGTGTTTATTAGACATTTCAAAGGCTTAAAATTATAGAAGCAAATACATAATCCGAATCTACATCACATTTTTAAAAAATTCTAATTTTCTGAGAATACTGTAATAAACAAAGTATCTTTACAACAAAATTGTGGTTTTGAAGAAATCATTTTTCGTAGACGAGTCTCATTGAAATATTAAACATTTTATTTACATTTATTAAAGTAAATAATATATTTACCATGCATAATAAGTTTCAAAGTAGAAATGACTAACAATGTGAAAGTGGGTTAGAATAAAAAAAATATATATATAAAACATGTTTAACGTTTAATTTAAGTTTAAAGAGGATCAATTACTTTAATAATTTAAATAAAAATCGACACAAATAAATGAGTTATATCGACCTGTCAAGGCGTACATAACCAAAAAACTTAGATCTTCAAAAAATGTAATAAACACTCGAAACACAGATAAAAAATTTTTTTTAACAATTGCGAGTAAGAATTTAATATCGTATGTGAAAATAATAATAAATAATGGAGAAAATGCAGCACTCGCATACAAAAAAACACATGGCACGTGTCGCATGAAAATGGCTTCCACGTTAAAAACCTCCAGCAATTCAAAATAGGAGTGTAAATTAACTATTTTCAATTGCAAATTTTTTAGTAGTGCGAAAATTATGTTTAAAAAGATTTTATTTGCTTCTAAGGATTCAAAAATGTAGTAAAAAATTAATATTTAGTTACCCAGGTGCGTGCATACGACCCATGGCGGCAGTTTTTCTTCACCAAAAAGGAGTGGCGCTGCTCTCGCTGATCCAAAGATGAAAGTCTTTGAATAGAAAAATATGTAGATAGGCAAATACATATTTACATATATATCTTCAATTTTTCAATCGAAGATACGTGTATTTTTCCAAACAAATTGCAATTTTTTTATAACCTTTAAACAATCTTTGAATATCAGAATTACATAACAATGAAATACTTGCAACTATTTTCACTTTAAAGTTTAATAGCCTTTATGTAAACAAGCCATCTTTTTATAGATTTTTAAACATTTTAACATGAATTAACAAATTTAATATAGTTTTAGAAACGGAAGAATGTGTGAAATATACCAACATAATTTATTTAAGTATTTAAATTTATAAGATTGTGCAATTTCATCAATTTTTGTTTAAAAATTCGCGCATTATTTGTGCTGCCACCACCGTAAATAGGTAAATTTGTAAACTTGCTCCAAAATCAGTTGCGAGTGTGAACGGCACTTTACATACCAGAAGAAATATACATATGTATACATGTGTTGGGTTGTTTAGAGGGGAAGAGGGGTCTTGGCGGCCATCTTCATACTTCATAGCTCATTTACGAACGGCGTCAGCCAAGATGTCAGCCAAGATTTGATAGAAGCGTATTTGTAAAGTTACTGCATCCAAATCTCTCAATAGGTACATTTACATATGAAAAATTCACTCGTTTTTAATATTTAGCTTAAGTGAAACGTTTTTATTTACTGTGAGTGTTTCGGGTTTCCAATGGTGTGCAAAGAGAAAAGAGTGTGATATCCACATATTGTCGAAAAAGGGCTAATTTCCTTGTGAAAAATGTCGTTAGACTGGTCAAAATTCGAATAGAAGTGCTTAATCGTCAAAAAGTTTTATTTGAGTGCTAACGGCCTACAAATTAAGGTCCTTTTTTACATCTGTACATGAACTCGCAGTTTTATATTATATACATTTCTCTATATCGATCAGCTGAAAATTAATTATTGGGTAAATGTTGATATGCATTGAGATTAAATTATTGTATTACATATTAATTATTTTACTTACTTTTCCTACCAGGTAATTTATAGGGGTGGAGACTAGAAGTTAAATAAGAGAATTAGATGATTTCGCACACCTATTAATTAACTCAGTGATTTCAGTAAATTTTTGTTATTTAACAATTCTTCTAACATCATTAAAAAAAACTTAGTATACAAGAAGATGAACACTTTACGTTGCCACAACATCGTAGTTGTTCACGTATGTATGATACATATAAAGACTCATTGTCAGCATCAGAGGAGAAGCCATAGATGTATCATACTAACCGTATAATGAATATTTTTTGCGGCCTTTATATTTAAAAATAATATATTCTCTGATGAGAATGTAAAAGCAATATTTTAGATTCTGAGATCTAAAATATAAATTGCAGACTGGATGAAATGATTTGTTCGAATTAATGAATTAATTAATAGGCGAAACAGAAGTATCCTACTAAAAATGTATTTGTATTTCAAGTTGCCCAGTGCATTGTATTCTCACCTCAATTTTTTAATAACATTAGATTTGGGGGATTTTACTTTGATTGAAGGCTAAATTACATTTATACAGATTCATGAGCTTGTTTTAATGGATGAAACTTAAGGGTTTGTAACGGCTTTTAGATGAAGAATCGCTAGTTTGAAAAGTATTGATTTTTGTCATTGGGCATCAACTTATTTGATATATCAAAGTTGCTCGAAACAGCTTACATATTGAACTAACACATAAATCAGAATTAGAGTATTTTTAAATATTAATATACATTTTTTGTACAGTTAAATTTCAAGAAATGAAGTGAGCCTACTTTCATTCCGAAGCTCTAAAATGTCAAGCGATGGTGAACGGTTGCCGAAGCCATCCAAACGGCGAAGATTGGTGGTTTCTGATAGCGAAAGTAGCGATGAATCCATCATAACTACACATCACAAGAGAAGAGTCTACGTACGTATAATGTTACTACAAATTATTTTGAATAAAATCGTTTAGCCTGTTCTCTTAACTTAAAAATAAACTATTGAAATTGAAAGGTAAAAGTAAATATTAAAAATAACAAGAGAATTTATTTTTTTCTGAAATTGTAGCGAGTTGTCAGTGATGCAGAAAGCAGCGATGATGACAGTGATATACCAAGGCCAGTGAATAAACGGAAAAATCATGTAAGTATTTTATATTTAAGAAATAAAAATTGTAAAGATCTTGATATTAAACTGTAAAATAAATTAACAAAAAATGCATATTATGATTTAAATAAATATGAATATATTAAAATTATATATTTGCAGAAATTATTAAGCGAAAATGAATCGAGTTACGGAAGCAGTGAATCAGATACTAATGACTTGAATTTCAGTAAGTATTTTATTCTGGATCAACAAAAAAATCATCTTCTTTCAAGATATTTTATGTGATGACTTGAGTATCTCGTAAAATTTTACTGATTGTTTACTTTATTTTTCAGTCGAAAGTGACTCCAGTTCTGATTGGCAATCAGACTGGGAAAGCACAGATGAACTTGAGGAGACTTCCGTAACTGTTGTTGATAGTCCGTCACCGAAAGTGAAAGGCAAAAAATCAAGGAAACATAGCGAAGAAAATCCATCAGCTTCGACATCAGCTGCTGGATTTGACTCTGATGTTAGCGATGGGCAATCGGAAAAATGTCCAATCTGCTTGCTGCCATTTAGATCTCAAGAAGTCGCTACTCCGTCGTCCTGTGAACACTGCTTCTGTCTTGAATGCATACTCGAGTGGAGTAAAAATATCAACACGTGTCCCGTAGATCGCCAAACCTTCACTGTCGTTCATGTCAGATCGAAATTAGGTGGAAAGGTATGTTATCAAAGCTACTTTTCTTTTTTTTTAATCTAACAATTCAAATGTTTTATAAGTGGAAATGTATACTTTATAATTCTTGGGGGTTAAAATGGTTTACCATTCGATAAATCGATAGTGTGACGTACATAGGTTTAGTAATTAAACTAAATAAGATAATTAATTAATTTGAATTTCTCTAGATTACCAGAAACGTACCCATCGCGATGAAACAGCAGTTAGAAGAAGTAATTCAAGAAGATCCAACCTATTGCGAGATCTGCCATGAATGTGATAGAGAAGATAGGATGCTGTTGTGTGATGGCTGCGATTTAGGATATCATCTTGAATGTCTGATCCCGCCGATGACAGAAGTTCCTATGGATGAGTGGTTCTGTCCAGATTGCTCACAAAACAGCCAAAATGATGCTGAAGTTGTAAGTATAACTTATGTTGTCCTATTATGCCTTTCTAATTAGTTTCTATATAAAAATTAGCATACAGAAAATAGTCCGCGGACAGAACATTAAAAATGTATCCTGTCTTCAATTCCATAAATTAAATTAATTTTCTTCAGTTTAAATAATATTCCAATGTATTATTTCTGGAATTGTGGGATGATGACATTTAATTTTCAAATTAAAAAATAACAATACACTATTAATTAAATTCTATTGATTTTATTGCAATAGTTGTTTAAAGAAGACGTTTTGCGTAAAATTCGAAAAAATGGGAGTCGCGAAATGGACGGAAAATTGATAGTTCATAATTTCAGATATCACGGACTCAATCTCGGTTAAACATACGTAGTTTCTCCGCCTCTACTAATCGCGATATCTTCAGGTCTATAGTTCGCGAAAATATCAGGGAGATGATAAATACGGTAATATTGTTTTTTAATGTTATTATTTAGTTGAGTATTTCTTTTATTATTTTATATTTTAAAATTTCCGGTTTTAAATTACTTCTCTTTTAAATGTTTTCAGCCATTGTTGAAATAATAATTTACGTTCAAGCGATTTCAAAAGCAAACATTTAAAAATCTAATAAGTTTTTGATTTTAATTTTTCACTAAAAGTACAATTTTTAAGCGTAACGATTGTATTTTTTTTAATTAAAAAAATTAGAGACGGTTGGTTATTATGAGTGTAAATTTCCTAATACAAAAAACTTACGTTCGAACTCTAGATGCTATTTTTATTTATTGATTTCCTTTGCAGGTTGACATCGATCTTGACGAAATTCCGGACCTCATGGAGGAAGCCCGTAACCTTGGTCTTTCCTACGGTCGAACACGAACAGGACATCTTCAAAACATGTACAACAGTCCGCGCATTATTCCGCGTACTCGCCAGACTGAACGTGTTCGAGCTCTCATTCGTGCCGGTCGTGAGTTAAATCGTTCTCGTGAAATCCGCGAACGTGTGGGTCGCGATGGTCACATAGTCTGTGAATATCGAGGGTATCTGGATCAGCCGTCGACTTCGTCCGGGATAGAGTCGATTGGTGAGAACAGTCGCAGTCGTTCTCCGTATGTCAACGCACCCTCCACCTCGAGGGGAAGAACCACAAGTCGTCGCGTTACCACCAAACGGAAATCGCAAAAACGGAAACCTAATAAAAAACGGAAGAATCAAATCCTTCGCGAAGTGCGTATTACCGAGATTAACAATGATGGTGAGGAGGAGGAGATCGTTACCTACGTTAAAGTTGCTGCCAAGTCGACTCGCAAGAAGCAGAAAGTGAGGAGGCGCAAGGTACATTAATATCTTCAACGTCAGTAAAACTAGCGTCCGTTTTTAAATATTTCTGTAATATCAAATGCCAAAAGCGTTCAAATCACAGTACTGGATTTTTTTTTGATTAATTTTGATGTGACTTTAACTAATTTCATATCTGTACTTTTCTTGTCTAATTTATGAATAAATGTCTTTTATACTGAACGCACTTGGCTTTCTTTATAGTAGTTAGGAGTGTGCAAAAAAACTCGATCGAGTCAACTCGAATTAGGTTCGATTCTATGAATTTGAATTGAATATCTATAAAGATGTGCAAAGCGTTAGTCAATGTTCTCATAAACTTCATTTACAAATTACACTTGATCAAGTTCATATTTTCGATATTTGATTATTTGAAACTCGACTCTACATTTAGAGTTTTCTTGCACACTCCTAGTAGTCTTGCTTTAATTAAAAAATTAACACAAAAATTAACACAAACTTCTGCAAAATGATTAAAGCACAAGCATCCTAATATTTGTGAAGTGACTAAAGTATTAACATTTTTTAATGTTATTTGTTATGCTTAGTTCTGATTGAAAATATGGGCAGATAGAGAAAGTAATATATGTAATCTTTATTGAAAATTTCACTTTTTTAAAAAAGAATTTTCTAAGATCGGAACAAGATTAAGGTCAATTTTTCATATTGCTTTATTATCCTTCAAAATTTCAATTTAGTGCTTTTAAGAAATGCTGGCTGTTTGATACCATATTTAAATTTTAGCGAAATGATATAAAATTAATTAAATAATTCAGATGCTTGTTGAACTCTGAAAAGTTTTACATTTCAATCGATTTTCATGCTTTTAAAGTACAAAACTGATATGTAAAAAAATAAGTATAAAATATCTAAGTTTCTTTAAGGTTTTCAAATCTCAATTTTGTCAATTTTATATTGAAAACAACGTGGTGGCAATACAATTTTAATTAACAATTTTTGTTGAATATTTATATTATTTTATAATAACAGACGAATTTTTTAATTTTTACAGAAGCGGAGAAGTAAGCGGGCACGCACAGTTTCGTCAGTGGCTAGTGCAAATAAAACATCGAAACGTAGATTAGCAAATGCTTTGAAAATGAATAATCCGATTCGGGGAGTTCCATTACTCGTTCCAACAATGAAGAATATAATGCCAATTCCGGACCGCAGCCAACTCATCAATTCCAGATACAGTGCTGGAATTACACAAGTTAGCTTGTTTGGAAACGATCTCAGCTTAGACTACAGTCCACCTGGGTAAGTGAATTTTTATTCTACGTATGCTTTGATTTTTATTACTTGGATCTACTTGCTAAGTCCATAATTGCATAGTAAAGTTCACCAGATTGTAGTTTTTGTTTCCCTTAATCCACATTAAGGAATTGTCAATAACATACTTACCTTGAAAAGAAAATTGATATGAAATGTTTCGAGTTGAACGTATCCCAGTATTAACGAATTCAATATACAGATTCGATATGACTAATTTATTAGTAACATTCTTGCCGAGTTTTTTATTCCCGTTCCTCCATCGTGTAATAAACGGTAATCTGTTAGTCGAATCTTCCGTCCTACGTTCAAGTGAACGTAAAAAACAATTGATGAAATTTTTATATTCTAAACATTTAGGATATGTTAATACAGACTTAATTGCTCGATAATCTATTTTCTACTAAAATTACAATGCGATTTTCGCTTACATGTGGATCCATATGAGAATACTGTACAGTTGTTTGTTCAATTGAGATTTGCAAATTCTATACCATATTCTTCGTTAAACAGGAGATCTTTCATTGCTACTCTCATAAATCTATACACTAAGTGGATACGATATAGTTTTCCCCAAAAGCCTATATTTACCAAATTTAAAAATGATGCTTTTTTGAAGTAAGCATCCAATGGAAAGCATTTTAACAGGTTAAATATAACAATAATCGTGTGCATTTCCATATTACCAAATTTATGTTAATTTAAGCTGATTAATTATTTGATTAATCAACAAAATCGTAAATTGCATGATGATAGTGTAGAGACCGAATAGTTTACCTGATCAGGTGTAACTTTCCGTCATTCAAAAGGCGATCTTTATAGAAACATTAACTCAGAACTTGCGTGCGTTAGATTTCGAAATTTATTGCGTTATGAGAATAATTATCCTTTGCACATCGTACATTACGAATGTGCTCAAAGGTATCTGAATTCATAATCTCTAAAAGATTATTTATCATTCCGTATCAAAATGCACACAATACACATTGTTTCGGATTATTATAAGTTTATATTTGCATAATTTTATCTTTTATTTTCATTGTTCTTTTTATTCACAGATAAAGTTTTTGCTTTAAATGATTGTTGTATAATCTTTAAAATTAAAGTATTTTTTTATATATCCGTCAAATACTTCAATATCGTGTACAGCAATCTTCTGAGGCAAAAATTGTCTGAATATAAAGAAATCTCTAGCAAAACTTGATCACGATTGTCTTTAAAAAACGTCCTCTATCACTTTGAAAAAATTATAATTTACTTGAAAAATATTTGAAATAATTGAGATTAGAGGAACTTTTTTATGGACTATAATAAATTTGATGCAGTAAATATGTACATGCATCTCAGTCGCATGAATATGAATTTGTTTCCCAATCAGGTCGGACGATGAATTCGATTCCACAGTTGGTCATGGTCCAGCAATTATCGCACGCTCACGAGGACCAATTACTACAAACAGACGTCGAATGGCACTCAAGGGAATTGTCAACCCTACACCTAGGATCGAACAAACGAGCAGTGCTAACCTACTTGATACCATTATAAGCAACCAAGAATTGTGGCATTCTAAGAAGAGCAGCGAGGTGACTCTCAAAGCCAATGGTACTTTAGTACTTGCTAATCAAGACTCTGAAAATAGTCACAACATCAACAACAACGATAGTCCAGTTAAGAAAAAGGCCGAATCGGACGCTCAAGACCAACTTCCTAGAAACGATCAACCATTAGACCTTTCTAGCATCAATCCTAACGACATAACGCAAGCACCCATGTATAACAGTTCCCGTGGTGGAGGTAATAGAGGAAATTTTCGTGGCGGTTACAGAGATAATAATCGTCAAAGTTATGGAGGTCAAGGCTACAGTGGAAGAGATTCTTTCTCAGGTGGAGGCGGTAGACGTAGCTTTGGTGGATCTGGTGCAAGAGGTGATTTTGGAAATAGGGATTTCGGGCCACCTGCTAATTACTCTTTTGAGCACCGTGCCCCAGCTTCTTTTGGAACCCCCCCTTTAAGAAATCGCAATCCCCATCAATTTCGCAACGAGAGAAATCGATATTCCCTTCCTGAACGGCCACCCTTTCGGGAAGGAAATGAAAGGCCTCATTTTCCGTTTCCAGAGAATTTTCAAAGAGGACCACCACCTGGGATTCCTCCCTTGATACCAGCGGGTTCCTTGAGAATTCCGATTGTTCCGAATAATCAACCTGTAAATCAGGAGGAACTTCCAGGAGGTATGCCTGGTCCTCAGTCACAGGGGAATTTCGAGTCACAATCGAGTGAGCCTTCTACAACAAAACCAGATGAGGAATGCGATATTTATGGCGATATAGAAGGTCCGAATAAGCATACAGAAGGTGAGAGTAAAAATGAGAATATCAACAGTTCCAGCACTCTTCTTCCTCCTCCCGAACCTCCTTCGGGTTTACTCGATTTTGAAGAGAATTCTAAGAGTGAAAAGGACAATGACAGTGATCAGGAATTGATTATTGATGATGCCCCAAAAGATGATACAGCCAAGGTAGGGAAGACCGACGACAAGTATGATCCTTTCAATGCAGAGGAGAGTGACAGTAACGAAAGTACTTCAGGTAAAGAGAATGCTGTTAAAATTCCACCTCCTTTAGAACCACCGCCATCGCTTGCAAATTTCTCTGGGTTAAATATTTTGAACACCGACGACGATTTCCAGGAGCCCACTAAGCCGACAATTCGATTAACTGCCTATGATGACGAAGATGATGAAGATTCGCAGGCAGATTGCCCTAACTTCTCTATTTATTCTTCAGAGACTATGGACGTTGCACGTAACTCGGAACAAGAGTTGTCTTCACAAATTGGACCTCTCGAACCTCCTCCTCTGCCTCCTGAAATTCCTGATATGCCCGAGGACGATGACGTTATTGTTGGTGATATTCAGGCTTGTGATTTGTCAGACATTCCCGAACCTTCAACTCCTTACGTCGAGGCTCTTCAAAAAGAAAGACAAACTATAAGCAAGATTCCCTCGAAGAAGATATCCGCCAATGATTCCAGAGGCAAGATTACTTTCAAGATTAATAAGTTCAAATTGAATAATAAGTTTGGTAACTTGTATGATGAGATAGATAAAGATGTCGAGAGTTCTTTCGATCAGGAGAAGGAACATGAAGAGAAGAAGGAGACGAAGGAAAATGAAAATATTGACGCTCAGGAGAAAAATGATTCTTCAAATGATGCCACTGATTCAGTGGTTGCTGCTAAATCGAGTAAGAGCCATAAAGAAAAGGGAAAGAGAACTAAAAGGAAGGTTAGGCGAAATTCGGAGGTCAATTCAGACAGTGAATGTGCGGCGGAACATCCAGTGGATAAACTTCCGAATAAAAAGTTTCAAAGTGAAGATTCTACATCGCAGGATTTTGATAACTCAGAACTTCCAACACAACAACTAGATATATCAGAAAAACCAACTCAGGAATTTGATATCTCAGAATTCGCGACTCAGAAGCTTGATCGCTTAGACTCAAGGGTTGAGAATCGTGATATATCTGATCTCCCAACTCAGAGACTTGATTTAGAACCTGATTCCTCCGAGCTATTAACACAAAAACTAGATGAATCGGATCTTCCAACACAAAAACTTGATATCTCGGAACTTGATACTCAAAAAGAGGATATATCGGATCTTCCAACTCAAGAACTTAATGCCTCTGAGTCCCAGAGGAATGAACCCGATATTTCAGAACTTCCGACGCAAAGACTTTATAGTCCAGATGCAGGGGTGCCGACACTTTATAGTCCAGATGTCCCAATACCAACGCTTTACAGTCCGGAACCTGAGAAGACAGATGACGATGGTGGACAGACACCAGATGTGGGTCGAAAAAGAGATAGTAGTAAGAGTGAAGAAGAAGAGACTAAAATTTCTGAGCAACACGAAGCTAGAAGCTTCGGAGATGAGACAGAGGAAGACATTGGAGATAAAGAAAATGTGGAATCGGCTAATCGTGCAGATAGAAGTCCGGAAACTGTCATTTCGATTGCGGATACAACGCAATCTTCTCAGAATGATGACTGCGAAATTGTTGAAAATAGAGTTGATGAAGATGTTACATCAAGTAGTTACATTGAAAGGAATAAAAGATTGCATATGCAAACTGGAGAGGGTGGGAGTGAAATTTTCAGGCAGGAGGGAGTTGATGGGGAAGAAGATTTTCCACTGGAAAAAGAAGGGCACTCCTCTCATAGAGAGGTTCCTTCTCAAGAACCTTGGGACTCTGATGGTGGCTACACTCCATGCAAGGACGAGTTGCCTTTGAAGGAAAGAAGAAAAAGAACACTTTCACCGTTTGACGAAAGTGGCTTGGAACCAATCACACCAACAAAAGACAAGAATGATGATTTGGATCGTTGTAGAACTCCAGCGGATTATGCAGGTCTAGGTACTGAGGCTATATCGGAAACTGATGAGGCGATGAATTTTGAAGATGAGTTGACTTTGTTATCTTTGAGAAAAGAAAAAGAAATGGAGGAAGGAGAGATACTGGAAGACGGAAGACTTATTCGCAGAGGCAAATCCAAGGATAAGGATGATGATAGCAAGAAGAAAAAGAAGAAGGATAAGAAAGAGAAAAGTAAAGAATCTGAGAAGAACAAGGAAAATATTTCTTCTGAAAACTTGGTTTCTTGGAAGAAAGTTTCCAAGAGTACTAAAGATAGAAACTATCGAGAAAAAGATAGAAGGTCAAGATCAAGAGAGAAAGATAAGGACAAGAAGAAAAAGAAGGAAGCGTTGAAGAAAAAGGAAAAGAGGAAGGAATTACCAAGATATGACGTCAGAAAAATCGTGGCTGAAAAGCCGCGTCCAAGGAAGGATGAATACGGAAGAGATATTCGAGATCTGTCGCGTAGTTTGACTAGAAGCAAGTCTAGAAGCAGAAGTATTTCGAAATCTCGTAGAAGTGTTTCCAAAGCTCGCAGAAGTCGATCATATTCCAGGGTGAGATCAAGGACAAGGTCTAGGTCTAAACGTAGATCATGGTCTAGAGAAATCCAGAGAGAGAGAGCATCGAGAGGAAGGTCATATTCTAGAGGAAGATCCCTGTCGCCTAGGAGGCGCAAAACTTCGAGGAGAAGGTCTGCATCGAGAAAAAGAAGGTCAAGGTCTCTTTCTAGAAGAAGAAGGTCCATCTCACCTCGGCGCAGGAAGAGATCGCACTCCAGAAAGCGAAGATCTAGAACCAGGACTAGGTCTCGTGATAGGAGGAAAGACAAGAAGAAGCACAAGTCCAGGAGTCGATCCCGAAATCGAAAGAGGTCGCGTTCCAAGAGTGCGAAGAGAGCAGCCTCAAGGTCTCGAGAAAAGAAACACATCAAGAGAAAACAAGTGAGCAGGTCAAGATCGTTGGAGAGGTCCTTATCCCAGGAAAGGGATCGCAACAGGAACTGGGAAGTACCTGAGAAAGTTATAAATCGAGATCAGCACTTTAGAGAGAGGGAGGGTCGAGAATCCTGGAGTGCACAGTGGACTCCATCTCTTTCTGCCTCTAGGTCAAAAACTCCAGAACGTGGTAATGAACTTCCAACACGAGGTTGGTCGCCAGTTCACGGGATAGAAAACGTCACAGTTCCACCTAAGAACTTAACGGTTATTCTGACGAATAAAGAAGCAATAAAGAAGAAGAAAAAAGAAAAGAAAAAGGAACGGAGGAAGTCGAAGGATGAAGATAAAAGAAAAAAGACAAAGAGAACTAGAACTCCACCACCATCTAAGGAAGTCTTCGCAAGTGGTGACAATATTTTGGTGAGCGTTTGTTTCAATAAGGACAACGAGGTGAACCAGATGCAAGCTCCTGAACTCCCAGAGACGATACCCTTGATGCCACCGACGAAACGTAGACGCAGGGAACCGCTTCAGCTTGAACCTCCGAAGAAAATGAAGAAGGATAAAGCCAAGGAGAAAAGGGCAAAATCTCCAAAGGCGAAAAAGGATAAGAAGAAGAAATCCAAAGCCGCTGAAATTGCTGCTACAAAGAAACCGGTTGCTGTTATCGATTTGGATCAATCACCATTTAGAGAGCAAACGCCCTCACCACGTGATATCATTGTTTTGAGTGACGATGACGAAAAACAAGCACAGAACTTGATAGCCATGGAGCCTCGTCAATCTTCCCAAACTACTCCTTCACGAGATCAATTTGTATCCCAGGGTCCGAAAACTCCTCCAGAGCCACAAGTTAAATTCTCCATTAATAATAAGGTGAGCAACTTGAGGCCTTCAATGATGAATCCTCTGATGGAAGAAGAAGAAGAAGAGGAGATTGATGAGAGAGTTGAAGAGGAACTCGAAATGAGAGCGCAGGAAGAGTTGGAATTGCGATTAAAAATTGGACCTAACACACCCCCTGAACCACCTTCTTCGCCACCAACTTCTCCAGATGCTTATGATCCGTTTGATCCTACCAAGTCTCGATCACCAACTCCTGTTCAGAGTCAAGAGGCTACTCCGCTCAATGATGAAAGGAATCAACGCACCTCACCTAGAAAACACGATGCTGCTGATGCACCTTTGACTGCCAATGAAAATCAACAACAAGAGCAACAAGCTTCTGATAAGCAGGCTGAGAAACCGAAGATTATCTCGATGGTAACTCTGAAAAGAGCTTCTCCTAAAAGGGATACATCTCCTACGAATGATAGTCAAACTGATTTAGCCATTGTAAGCGAGAGTCCCACTAAAAGCCAGCAGAATCAACAAAATGCTCAATCAACCGCAGCTCCATTTCCAACTGTTAATCCTGTACTGGCAACGGTCGCTGCTGCTGTACAGAGGAATATTTTTAACGCAAACGCTCCTGCGACTAATCAGAGAAATCTTTTGCAGGTATGTATGAGGATGTTGTTAGAGGTCCTTACAGAACAAAATATCTCGATTTTACACCAAGCTTAGGATCTTTTTTTTAATCTTATTTATGTTTATTAATTTGAATCTTTCAAACGTATATCTTGTGGAATCGAGAAATGTTCTTCAGTTTCTGAAGGAAGAGCTATACAAATTTGAGGATATGTACTTCAGTTTTTTTTAAATAATCGGAAATGGCAATTGCTTATAAGAATCTCTAACAAAGCTCATGTTATTTATTGGAATCTAATTTAAAATTAAAAAACCTATTATATGTTTCCTCAATTCAAAAAGCTCTTCGTCCAGAATAAATTCAAAGGACTATATGATTATAAAAAGGTACAATATTCTTGATAAAATACTTTTACATTTTCAGGCCAATCGTATTTCACCGAGTACTCAAATAAAACAACGACCACTCGAAAGACCACAATTACCGAATTTGTTTGCCAATTCAGTAAAGACGATGCCACTTCGTACCTCAAAACCTGCTGCTAAATCTAATGCTTTAGGTCAAAATGGTAACGACACAGAGATGACCAACGACGTGATAGATATGTCCTCGCCCTACTCACCTGGCTCAACTCTGAGTGACGGAATGTTTGAACCTCCTAGTCCTTACAACACTCCTCCACCAGTAAATAATAAATCTAAAGGCAATAAGGATGTTAAAAAGGACGCATTCGATACACTTTTTGGATCGTCGCCTGTTGCTAATAGGACTTCTGCTAAGGCCAAAGTGAAGAAGGACAAGAGAAAAAAACGTGTGTATCCTGTTTCGTCTGGTAAGAATGCTTGTTGTTGTATAGTGAAAGAATGAAAAAGTCTCATTATTAGAAAAATTGGTAACTTTGATTGTTGTCAAGTCCATAGAAATAGATGATTTTTATCCTTGAAAAAAATGTATATTTTTGCATGAAAGTTTTATACTTTCGTTTTTAGTTGTTTCAATGCTATTATTTTTGCCTATGTTACGTGAACGAATTATATATCGTAGATTGTGATTTGTTTGCTGTAATTAGGTCAGAATGAGTAAAAGAGTTCTAAAGTATTTATGACTGAATCTATTTTAATTT
The DNA here is from genome assembly GCA_900474325.1 of Synergus umbraculus. Taxonomy (NCBI): domain Eukaryota; kingdom Metazoa; phylum Arthropoda; class Insecta; order Hymenoptera; family Cynipidae; genus Synergus; species Synergus umbraculus. Next base: position 64,959 of record UCOK01008680.1, on the reverse strand, counting down.
TAAAAATTTTTTCTGTTAAAGAATGCTTGTAAATGAAGCATTCAAATCTATATCTTTATACTTCCCTTATTTTAGCTACAAATCCCAAAGTTGGCGTTCGTATGGATGAAAATCAGCTGCAAATATTAGATGATCTTCCTAGTTCCGCAGTGGAACTACAAGTAAAGGACAAGGTTAGTTAGTAAAATAATTATGAAAACAAAATAATTAGAGCAATATTACAAATTGGAAACTTTTATAATTAAAACAAATTCTCTTTTCAGTTCTTGAAGAAGCTCAATCGACAGGAGAGAGTTGTAGAAGAAGTAAAACTAGTTCTTAAGCCACATTATACTAAAAAACATGTCACAAAGGAAGAATACAAGGATATTATGCGCAAAGCGGTGCCGAAGGTGATTATAAATTTGGTTTTAATTCATTATTTCAAATTGGCAGATTTTAAATTTAATGTTTTGCACTCTGCTTTCTTAATTTTATACATGTTTTTTTTTTCTTTAATTTTAGATATGTCACAATCGATCTGGTGAGATAAATCTGAAAAAAATAAGAGCACTTATCGAGGCTTATGTCAAGAAGTGTCGCACTAATAAAAAGAAGACAACAACTTCAGCCTCCTCTAAAGTGGTAAAACCTGTGTAAGTCTGATTCCATAAAATATTTTTAATTTATATTTTATTATAAATTGTCAAAAAGTCTACTTCCCTTTTAAGGAAATTTTAGTTGAATAATAAAATAATTTTTCAATAAATTAATGATTTGAGGATCGCTTTTCGAGGTCTAGAAATATATATTTCCTTTAAAAGTCTGAATTAAAAAGGGAATCATTTTAATCCTTTGTTAATTATTGAATAAAGTTGCTCTTTGCCCCAGGAATCATTTATAATTTATATAATTCGATTACTTATCCAGGAAAAACTTATGGAGTTGATCACAGATGGAAAGTTTTAGAAGGATAAATCTCTTGGAGTCGATAGGAGTAACTTTAGATTTCGATTGAGACAATCCCCTGTCGGGGTGGTAAGTGATTGTGATGTCTAATTATCTTCACAACGGCAACCGAACAATGTGTATTGTATGTATATAATTAACTAATTGAACATAAGCGCAATATTTTTATTTATCTAAGTATATGTCTTCACTGATATACTAAAGATCATATACAGTTATTAATATTGTTAATTTTAACAGGTAGATTTTTATTTAATGTCATTAAATCAGTAACTAAGCTTTCGAGAGTGTAATACATAAATCGTGAATGTACTTTTAGAACATTCGTATCTATATTGTACGCAAAGAAATGTCATGTAAAATAACTTTTTGCAGTAAGCCAAAAGTATTACAGCAATAGCGTTTCAATTGATTCATGTACTTCATTAAAACGATTGCATTAAACTTACCGATTCGTCTGTTTGAAAATTTTTATCTTAGGCTAATATGATAATTGGTATAAGCAGACGTGGAGATTATTTTGCGAATATGGTGAATCCAAAATTATCTTGGAAGTTTATTCCAGTGTGCTATAATTTATGATTTCATTTTTACCCAGGTCTGTTTCAATTAGGGGAACTATATTCTGATTGTGCAAAATATATTGTATTAAGATACCAAACTTTAAATATAATTTCGATAAAATGAAAATTTTTAATACTTACTAAAACCAAATATTTTCTTTTTTTATATATAATGATTAGTGATTTAAACAAAATGAATTTTACATTTTGATAAAAAGATACTTTATTCAAGGGTGACAAAACTTTGTTCAGACGCTCATACAGTCTACAATAATTGGTAATAACTATATGATACCATTATTATTTTAGATTGGAATAAAAAGGATTCTTAAAATAAAATCACATTAGTTCGAAATTGGTGAACGAGCCTCAAATTGAAAACTAACATATCAATCCATTCTTCTGCCTATTTGGCAGGAGCGAATCCAACGCGATCATTACCCATATCGAATTCAGTGTAGTATCGTCCAATGAAAACATCTCCCAAGATCCATAGAGGACCGTTCGGAGGAGGAATATCAATTCCCATAAATCCACTGAGGCAAATTGTTTTTCCAAACTGGGATACCTAAGAAAAAAATGGGTTAAAATCGTTTATTAAATTAATTCTTTAGTAATATTTTTAATTTTTATCTTTAGTGTAGAAGACAGTGTGAGTCACCAACTATTATAATTTATCTAACAAACTGGGAATCACATGACGACCTTTCAAGACCTAAATATCTTGGAAGAGCTCATCAATTTTTCTACTTAAGAGTTTATGATCGCATCAGAAATATTTGCAGAGTATTTAAAATCATATCAAATAATCTAGAATATAGATAATCAAACGATATTTGATAAAATATAAACTCGAGCTAAAATATAGAACAGGATTATTATATAATGCGGCGGAAATAAAACTTACTTTGAGGACATAGTGTTCTCCTTTCAATGGGAAATTTTTGCCACCGATAACGAAATTGATTTCTGGCAAATTGGGAATCAAATTGCAATTGACCTACGGAAAAAAATGGAATATGAAAATCATGAAACATCTCTCAATAATAATAAACAGGAATGATGTCATTTCTGTGAATATTGTTCTTACCATCCATTCCCCGCCAACAATTGGCGTTGCACCAATTTTCTCGTTGATTCCCTTAACCTCATCGACTGGACCAGCAATCAGAGAAGTTCCAGTGTCAGCAATAGCTTCACATCCATTGCTACAGAAGCTCTTGTTAGCAACTTCAATGCTAGAACAACAGATAAGTCGTTAGATAATTATCATGAAACAATTCTGTAAAACAGATAATTATCACGAAACTAACCTGTCCATTTTAAATTGCCAGTAGGCTTTGCGATCAACGGGGACATAAGTGAATTCACCCTCGTAATGCTCAGGATCAGAACCTCCCAAGATCATTTCTCCTCCGATTGCAGCTGATGGGTCTCTGAGAAAAATTTGAAATTATAGTTCAGCTTGTTTAACTGACGTAAATAGGAAAAATTGTGATAGATTAATATTGAAGATTTGAAAAATACCTGTTGAGATAGAAACTGAAAATGGGTTGTGAAACCAATCCTTGTTTAACCATATTGTAAAAGACTGGAGTCACGCCATCGACTGAAATTTTAGAATAGCCCATTCCCAAAACACCATCGAATTTAGCAGCTACAAAAGCTAATCCAGGTTCGCTCATTGCTTCAGCAAAAGTTTGGTTCGCAATTTTAGCTCCTGCCACCTTTGAAATCAAGAGTCGCTAACATTAATTTCACACTAATTTGCATTTAAATTTAAAATTAGTGTTTTTAACAAACTTACAGTAACAATGTCGGTGGATAAGAAACCAGAAAGGCTTCCACTGCCGTATTGGATGGCAAAATCGGTTCCATTTGCAACATAGGATTTTGATTTTTTGCTATTATACTTATTGTGGAGTACTAAAAAAGATAAAAACGTATTTTCATAAAAATTTAAGTTTTAAATCTAATTTAAGAGCATGTGGTAATTACCATAAGAGCAATCTTAGTTTCGCCAACTATAATAAATAATATACTAAGACAATAAATGATATTTCAAGTCTTGAATCATTAAAACCAAATTAGTAAACAAGAAAATTTGTTTTAAGATTGTATTTTTATCAATTCACTCTCAATCTTAAACTTGGAAACAATTGAGATATGTATGTAAAAAGTATATGTGATTGTATTCATATGATCTCTAAAACAATGACTAATGTGACTACTTTGGATTCCATTGTACAAGCATATACATTTGCAAGTATCTGATGAAATAAATATTGTTGGTTCATTTATTTATAAAAAGTTAATACGCACGGCAAGCAATGTTGGTCAGGTGGCATTTTTTGGATGGCACCCAAAGGTTTGAGGAGCCAGTGTCGAAAAGAATGCTAAACTTTTGTGGAGGATCTCCAATGGTAATTTCTCCATAATATTGAGCATCCAGATAATTGGAAAGAGGTTCTGGTGTTAAATCTCCATAACGAATTCGAACCTGATTGACTTCAGTTCCAACTTCCTGTAGAAACCTTCTGGGAGTTTTTGCTTTGTATACAGGGATCCTTAAAAAGAATTATAATACATTATTATATTTCTAAGGGTTCTCACAATTAGATTTTCATTTTTATCATCAACTTTCAGTATCGATTGGATCGGGTAATTGAACTTTAAACCTTTAATTAATTAGGAAACTTTTAGATATTTATCTATCTTGTCCATCATGATTATATATACGAAAAGCCGACGATTTGTCCTTGGTTACAAGTTATTTCAGCGAAATTTATAAAATCATTATATCAACAAAAATTCCACTTTAACTTTAAGTAGAAGATAACATAGCTGTTGTAGATAAATTTAAATAATAACAGATTGATTAGAACGTTCAAGGTTCGTCTGGATAACAGAATGAATCACAATTTATACTAAGTCTATATAATAAGTAAGTAATCATTTTATATAAATCGTCTTGCTTTTTTCGACTACAGACTTTTATATTTTCATATTCAATATTTTAATTTGCAAATTTAAATAAAGACGTAGACGTAAAAAAAGGAATATTGTTTAAAAATTGAATTTCAGGACAAAAGAAGAACTAAAAATAATGCAGAGTTTTATCTTTATACATATTTTTATCAGACATTTTACGGATTATTTAATTCTCCGATATGATTGAAGAACTATTTATGTACAAACGTTTTTTTGACAAAACAAAAGACAGTATTATTTTAGAAATTAAGAGACAAATCGATGCATCATTCTACAGCATTCTGAAGTAGTAAAATCTCACAAATAGCAGAAAAATGAAAGGGAAAAGCCTTAGGAAACAGGAAAAATCGTTCATTTTAGAAGTTCTTACTCAATTTTAAAATCAATCTTTTTACCTGAGCAATTCAGCATTTACCGCAACCGCGATGAAAAATAGACAAATAATAGAGCGCAACATTCTGGTTAATTTACCACGGTTAACTAAAACATAAAAAGTCACAACTGTTGACAATTTGCGTTGTATATGAGAACTAGAATTAAACTTCCTCGCCACCTCGAAATGATATTTGATTAAGACTGACTGTGCCTGCCAGCTAAATTACGGTTAGGTATCGCTGACTTTGCGCTTTTTGTGACGTCTGATAAATCGCAGGATCGGAATTTCTGGGTGTAAAAAGGGCTCTCCAATGTAAAAAAGAAAATATTATAACTTAATAACTTATGATTTATTTCATTCGGAGCACTGTTGTTTGATTCTTGATGATAAAAGTTACGAGATCCATCTTACAAATGACAAACAAGTTTAGAAATTCTTAATTCCAAATTCTAAAAAACAAATAAAAAACACTTATGATATACTACAAAATTTGTTTATATTTTCATCTTGTGTGTATTAAACTATTTCAAGTATTGATGTTTAATGTTTAAATCAAAAGTAAACAAAAATATTTTTCTAAAAGAATTTGTTCGAATAGCAACTAATGTTGTTAAAAGCTGATTTAAATTTACAATATTATCCCGCGCAATAAAAAATCAAAATGGCGGTGTACTACGTGACTCAAAGTTGGACTATTTTAACGAATTTTTTTTTTTTTTTTTTAATTCGCACAATTATTAGAATAGGTATATCCACACTACTTGATTAATAATTGCCCTAATATTTTAAAAGATTTTACGCTTTAAATCTTCGGAAATAAAAACATGCTTATTATAAAGAAACGGCACTTTGACTCAACAGTCAGTTTTAGCGGTTGAACGATTCGCGCGCGTTTGCAATTTGACCGCTCCGCATTTCGAGTCGAATTTCGTGTTTTAAAAGTGATATTAGTGCTAAATAAAGTCAAAATTGGCTTTTTCATGGTGAAATACCCTTAGACAAGTGTTTGTGGATCTTAATTTCACGAAATAAGTATATAATCGATTCCCGAAAATTTCATGAAAAAACCTCCCCTCCGCATTGTCAGTAAAAATTACAACAATGGCGGTTACGTATAACTTTTGAAATCTTTTTGGTGAAATTGTTCGCGCGTTTTCAATTTTAATCGTTCCGGTTTTTCTAGTCTAATTTTGTGTTTTAAAAGTGATTTTAGTGCTAAATAAAGTGAAAATCGGCTTTTTTGTGGTGAAATATACGTAGACAACTGTTTTTGGGTCTCAAATTCACGAAATATATGTATAATAAATTCCAGAAAATTCCGTGAAAAAACTCCTCGCCATGTTGCTAGTAAAATGGCGGTTACGTATAACTTTTTAAATTCTTTTGTTGAAATTGTTCGCGCATTTACAATTTTAATCGTTCCCATGTTTTAAAAGTGATATTATAGTGTTAAATTGTGTCAAAATCGGCTTATTCGTGGTGAAATGCACTTTAAAGGTGTGTGGGTGTTCAATTTCAGAAATGTGCTTATAATCGGTATCGCATCTACGGATTTTCGTGAAATCTTATGGAAAATAGTTACAAATTCCAATTTTGTGGCTTTTCGAACTTGGATATACAAGGACCAAAAACTTTAGGAATGACAAGGCAATGGAAATAGCAACACACCAAAAATCGGATAAAAAGATATTGGTAAGTGAATTTCAAAACGTTTATTAAAATTTTATACATCTGAATTTGAGGTTACAATGAAACTTCGATTTTGGCCACATAAATTTTCATAAAGCCTTTTTACGGCCTTATATTTATGAGATTTATCATAAATTACATATATTAGTACATAATTTCAAACTCAAATTTTCCATAAGTTTTAAAGTTTGAAGTACATGTACATACTTAGAGTTGTATAACTTTAAATTAGAAATTTTGAACTTAAGGAAATTAAAGTGATAGGATATAGAAATATTGGGGTTTTTGGAACTAAAAATTAAAATAATTCATTACTATTTCCCAGTATAGTGGATTTTTTTGTTACTAAATTTGGTTACAACTAAATCTACTATCAATTATGTAAATGAAAGCACTCAATTGCCATTTGAAACAACCAGTTTTATTTTACCCGGAATAGCGAACACATGGAATTACACAATATATATTATCCTGTACAAGTATTTGTTGTTAGTCGGTAATTAACATTTATTTTCATCTAGACATTAGTTTTAATAATTAGGTAGGTTTTGAATATCCTTACAGACCCCGTTAAATTTTGTACGACAAGTGCTTTCAGCAGATCAGCGAATGCCAATTTAATTAGACATTAATAAATGGCATATGGCAGTTGTTCGGTGAGATTCGTTTAACTATAAACTGAACTACGTAGATTGATCTAGCAAAAATGTTTTTACCTAAACAACTTTAATATGTTGAACTAACATCTTTACTTCACACTGATGAATTTTTGCTATTAAGTGATCTTCGCGTCTTTCGCTTGCCAGATTCACATTTCTAACTCTTTTATGTTTCACATAAATGCAATCGCCTTGTTCATAAAATTAAAGACTTTTTTACTTTGATAAAATCAAGACAAACTTTGATTGCTTTTACCATAAGTACCATGACTATGACTAACGCCAATATTATCCCTTAACTGGAATAGTGTCTTAAGTGTTAGTGAAATAAAAAAAAAAATACATTTTAGTCCATGTTTTAAATTATAATTTACGATGAAATATAAACACCACATTAAATCAGTTCGATGTAAGTATTAATTCGTACAAATTATATCCAAATAGTTACATTTTCTTAAACAAAGATAATACATATTTCCATTTAAGACATGACCAGTCAAGGGTTAAAATTGCTTTATAACAAAACAAAAATATTATGAAAAAAAATACTGTCTACGAATATCGTCGCTATTGAAAACTGGTTCTGGTTCAACAATGTTGACCTGCTCTAGATAAGTTTTACGAATGCACCGCATTACGGATTTAGATAAAAGAATCTTTGAACTGCGTTATGGGAAAGTTTGTGCATCTATGCCTGCCGGTAAAACGCAGTGTACAATTACATTGTAATACTTCCACATTAAAATCAGACTTTAAGTAACTTAAGATTCGGAATCAGCATTGTACGAACAGAATGTTTCACATTCTTTATCACCGGGACTAGAGTGATTGTTTTTATCAAATTCCCTTGCAGGAATGTATTTTAACTTGTAAGAAATGAGTTCAAGTTGCTTTTACACATTGCAATCAGTCGACCTTACTTTCCAAGAAAGCCACTATCGACTCGAGTCTTCAGAGAAATTATCTTCCTCTGAAGATTCTAGCCTAGTTTTCTTGAGATGCAGGATTATACTTGATTTATTTTGTCGTTATTTATAAAAAGTGATAGTATTTTTTGCGTAAATATGGATTTCGGTGCGCTGAAACGGTCTCACATGCTTGTATACGTTTAAAATTGTGTAACAAGGGTAGCAAATTTTTATCAAATGTATGTACAATGCTGACTCGGTAGTGTAGCAGCGCCTTTAAGGCCATGATGCATAAGATCTTGGTACTTAACATACATACACGGTCACTCTCAACACAAAAACGTAATCGTAAACAATATCAGAGTTTTGCGATCGACACTCGTTCTTCATGGCGATGCACTGATGATTATGTTGGATTCTGACATCACGTTCAGACGGTGAAACTGTCTATAGATCAGGTCTATGGATTACGTGAACTATGGAACATTAGGCTTTGGCCTCAGTTGCTCCGTTGCTTTCGGCTTCGACTGACTCTTCTTCCAATTTTGCCTTCTTTTCTGAACTCGCACCGTCCGCGGAGGCATCCTCGGTCAACTCAGCTCCGACAGACTTTCTCTTTATGCAGCAGGTATCTTCTGGAGTTTCTAGAAAAATAAATAAAATAAATTCAAACAAACAATCAGTTCCAAATATTTAAATTCATCTTTCAAATTATTTGTAATGTTAGAAATTTGATGAAGATCAACTAGAAATGGTTTTGCAACTTCACTTGGGATCGTAAAGTATTTTCCAAGAGAAATTAGATTTTAGGTAGTTACTCGGAGTTTAAGTACATAGTTCGTTTTGCTAGTAGTGTATTCTGCAATTTACCTGTAGAGTCGCCATTCTTGGCGGATTCTTCCTCCTTCTCGTCAGCTTCCTTTTCCTCACTCGAGCCTTTTTCTTTGGTCTTTTCTTCAACTCCATTTTCTGAAGCTTTGGCCTCTTCTTCAAGTTTTTTAAGTTTTTCAGCTTTCTCAGCTTTTTCTAGTTCCGCCATCTTTACTAGATGATTTTTATAAAATGCGTTCGTATTCTCAGGTGTGAGGATAACCTTGGTTCTGAAAATTAGAAACATGTTAAAGTATATAAAACATAAATGGAAACTTTCCAGAAAAATATTTTGTTCTTTAAGCATTTGAAACTAACAAAGCGTTAACTTTTATAAGTACTACTTATAATTATTAGTTCAGAGGTTTAAAATTTCATATTAGCATTCGCAACAAATGAAGAGAAATAACAAAGTGAAAGGAAAAACAAAACAAAACTGAAAGTTTCGTTTAAACAGATGACTGAGAAAGTCATTTGTTTAACAGGTATTAAATAAAGAATTTGTAGTCTGAGTTTGAAACAACTAAATCCTAGCCGCAAAATCTGTAAAATAATTTTTTTTTCTCATAATGAATGATTACAACAATGTTAAACCTTCAGACCACAAATAACAATAAATCGATTACAAGCTACATACAATATTTCCAGAATCCCCATCGTACTTGACTTATGCAATGAAGAACGTTACGTCGCAAGCACGCTGCTTGTTTGAAGTTTTCAAAATAGTCTCGTAACCTGAATTAAATAGCCTCAATATTCTTGTGTAGAATAATGAGGCTGAGACGCGTTAAATTTTTAATCCTGATATTTAATGCATTTAAGGTCATCTTCAGTAATTCGCATTGTTATTATCAAAGGAAAGCAATCAATTTTCAATTCTATGAAAGGGGCAATAAGTCATTTGAAATTCAAACAAAACAATAAAACAAATAAATAATAAACTAAAAGAAAAATTGTTTATTACAAAATCAATGAATAGTCTTATAATATTTCAATAGTTTATTTAAGATTAAATTCACCAATAAATTTGTATAAACTCTTATCGGAATGAAATACACTCATTATACCTCACCAGCGATGTTGCGCAAGTGTGAGTAATACGACGATACTATAGCTACAATCTCGAACCAAGCAATCAATTTCTTCGTGTTGGTGAGAATCACCAACAGAGGAATGAGTTCAGTACCGCGGAAAGAGGACATGTGTAAAGTAGAAAGAAATAGAGATAGACGCCATCACTAGCGCCCTCATCAAGAAAGCGGGTTTGCTTTGACGCGGTAAATTGTGGATAGATAATATGTTTGCGCTACATCTTTTAACCATAATAAAATCTTTTTGAATATGTAATTCGTAATTGAAGTTACATCGAAAGTCGATGAAGCTCAATTAGCCCGAGGAAAGCGGAAACTGCGTACTTTTCCTTATTATATGCTTTTAACTGAATCGGTAAGGGAACAGATCGATTGATTCAGCGTACAGTCTATTTCAAAACCGAGAGAGAAAACATATACGTAACTGGAGAAATTATTCGAATAAATAAAGAACTGAATTTAATATAGTTCTAAAATCGATATCTGAAATCTCCAATGTTGATATTTCTCTTTTAATATTTATATTGAATCCGATCTTTATTTATCAGATTTCTCTTTGATCCAACCCGCGTACAAGATGAAACTCACAGAAAAAGAAAAAGTAAAATGCCGCGCACGCGATCCTCTTACTTCAGTTCCCCCTTTTATACCAAAGCATTCTTTCTCCCACGCATTTTCACAAAAACTCGTTAGATTCCGAGAAAAAAAAATCAGATACATTTTTTTCAAAGTTGGAAACTTATTCCCATGATTTTTTTTTTTGAGAATCAACACCAAAAAACTGGGAAATCAAGATTAAACCGAAACACACACGGCGTGGTTCCCCCACCACTTTTCCTTGATACGTCTTAATCAAATAGCATTTTTTCATTAATTCTTCTGAAAGATAGATGAGGATGTGTAGAAAAAATTGTTTTTCGTCTTTGATGAATGCGGATGCTCATAGAATAAAAAAAAAATAGAGAAATTTAGGGACGCGACTCAGCGCGTGACTGGTGTGGATTCACGAGGCAATCAGCCAACAAAGTTTTTAGATAATAAAACGAATTAGATATTGGGAAACACTCAGGTACTTACACTGCTTCGATATCAGCCATTGTGATAGATTTGATGCGTATATTTACGGAAGCACTGATAAATACACTGAAAAATTTCAACACTGCGATACACACTGAAGAAACTGAACAATACAGTACGCGTGCCGAACGACAAGTGAGAGAGGACTCGCGGACGTACTCCCGACTTCGGCCGGCGGCCTTCCCGCGCGTTAAAAATTAAAATGGCCGTCGAGATATGACCTCGAAGTTTTATCATTTTTCTTGAAAACGTCTCAAATTTCTACAGTTTTACTATTACATATTATAAAAAAAATAATGATAGTGTCTAATAATAGCCTCTCTCACCTGTTCATGCAAAGGAACAATCTAAATTAAAAACTTTAAATGAATAAATTTGAAAATTTAGTTTTTTCGCGGGGGGAGGTTTCTGGTGTTATCTAGTGCTTATTGGGAACTTTAGTTCGCACTAGTTGGGGAGAGTGCTTCTTTTAATAAGGTCCTAGTTTTAGAGAAGTGATTAATGATTAATGCATTTTTATTTTCTTTGTGGAGATTTGATATGGAAGTCTAGTAAGACTTAAGAAAGGAATCTGATGTTTATTTAAGCCTCGGATCCTTGACCTTCTTGACATTTTGTTGAATGAAAGATCAAATCTAAGAAATGTAAAGGTAACCTCTAAATGTTTTTTTTTTTCATTTGATACTATAGACCAAAATTTATTACAACCTGTTGTTTCGAGAGTTATGATCTTTTTGTAAGGGAGAATCGGTTGTATACAATGTGTTATTGAATTTGTTTCTTTTTAGAGGATGCTTTATTACGCATGTGCCGATGTATTCCGAATCGGAAGCCGACACTTTGGCATAGCATAGCGGCATAGGAAAAGTTCTAGAAGTTTTCTTATACACAGCCTCATTTCCGGCGTGTATTAAAAGGTAGAACCACTGATCTGTAGAACGAGGGGAGGGGCCGAGGGCACTATCCATGTCCATGTTACAGGATGCATTTTTACATTCAGTCTTTCTGAATGTAATTTTGTTTCATTGTAATATTATGTTTCATAATGCTTGATTCTCAATGATTAAGGGGATTTGACTTATGTTCACATTTCTGACTAGAGCAGATTTCGAATTATAAAAATCCCTTATCTTCAGGATTTTCAAAATACATACAAATTTTCTTGAGCTCAAAACGTATTATTATATAATTCAAAGATCTTATTCATGCGGTATAAAATTATTTTATGTATTTTCAATTTGACGAATTTGTTTCTTGATAATTTAGGATTTGTGGAGAATAACGCTTCTATTTTGAATATTCTGAACCTGAGGCAGATGGAAAATTAATTTCAATTTAAGCGCAAGGAACTTGATTCGAAAATTTTCAAAGCTTAGCAGAATATGAGTAGAAACACGTGCGCATGCGGTTACGTTATGGTGATAGATCGATACTTTACTATATTTATAACGGCAAGAAAGAAATACGTAATGACAAATTTAAACAACTTTTATTTCGAAAGACCGATGTTCACAACTCTCATCTCAAGGTGTAGGAAATATTTATTCATTCTCGAAGAATATAAAAGAAATTAGTTATATTTCTCAATGTGAAAGCACTTCAAATGTTAAGGAATATTATTTTCGACCTTGAACCGATCAATACATTATTTTCATTACCTCCACAAGTTGGTTTGGAACATTATAGTTTAATTAAAATTGGTTAGTCTTTAGCTCGATTTTTTTTGTAAATGAGCTTATACTTTTTGAGGAATATTTATTTCAAGCGCAGATTTTGGAAAATGAACATGAATCATTATCTGTTTTGGTTTCAAATTTATCTTCAGTTATTTTTAAGGAGCACAATCAAAGTCGCTATTCCATATTTAATCTGAATTATTACTGAAAAAAGACAATCTATAAATAAATTGAATTTTTAACTTAATTTATTTATATGAATCGTTGCCAAATCTCAATTTTCAAGTTGGATACCTGTTCCGAAATTCTTGCATAAATTTTTCTGGGAAAATGTGATCTTTGTTCCATTTATATAAATTACGTTCTGGGTCTGCACTTTCAACGTTCAAACACGTTTGCTCGTGTATTCTTTGAAGTAACTTCGAAAATTTTCGCACATTTCCGTGAATCTTCGTTAATAGTCACAGTGATGTCAATCACTATTTTTATGTCGAGTACTGAATTGAACTGCCGATTATGGGTTTGAGTAGTTTGACGGACATATATTTCACTATATTGTATGTGTTATATACTTTTGTTCATGATTTCTTCCTTTCTTTTTAGACTTGCCAGTCGTCTTGTGAAAACAGAATTTAAACAGTTAGAGTTATTTTAAATATTTCCATAAATTAATATGTATATATATTTCTGCAAATATTGAAAACAAGCGCGAATTTGTGAATAATATTGCACTGGAACCGTGTGTCTTATAACCTTCAGTTTTAAAAATAGTGTTGTGTATATTTGACGCAAATCTCTTTTATTTATGGAATTTACAATGCCTCACCTCGATCATACAATTTTATTTATCATTTAATATTTTGGAGAAAAAGAGATATGAAGTATTTAAATTAGTGGGTTATTTTTCAGATGAATAAAATTGTAATAAAACTGAATAGAAATTATTCTATTCTATCTTAATTTTCATGATGGATTTTCTCTCATTTATTGTTTATAAATCTCATATTATAGTCGATGTACAATGCGGTTTGTGTCAGAGGCGCAAAAAATATGTTTCCATTAAAAGAAGCAAGCGCATGGCACGTGTCAAAGATAATTACCCCCAAAACAGCTGCTGAGTATAGCGCAGGTGGAAGCTCACTCACAGCCAAAGCTCGAAACGCAGATGTCCCACTATTTTTCATACTTGTGCTCACAAATAAGTATACCCCTCTAAAAATTCTTATACTTTAGATGATTATTCACATGTTTTCTTAACTGTCTTTTAATTAAAATCGGTCTTGAATTGGAATTAAATTCACTTTCTGGCTAAAGAGCAAGACAATGTTAAATTTTTATTATTTATCTCTTCTTCGTTTCTTAAACTAAACAGCAGGTGGTTTCTTAATTGTAGAGGCTTTACAGCTTGATTTCTTGTCGAGCTTGCCTTATTTCAGTCGAAAAACCCGTAAAATTTCTAGATTCCGTTTTAAATTGTAACTCACAGTCACAAATTAAATTTTGTTTGCTGAGGTTTGGCGGATGTATTTTCGTAGAGAATTGCTCAACATATTTTAAAACTTGAAAGGTTAGAAGTTATTCCAAATTGAACTGAATGAACTTTGCAAGACCCGAGGGCGAGTAAAGCGAAAAGCAATTAATTTCTTTTATATATTTTCCAGGCAGAGACAGAATATTATTTCAAAAGTAAAATTAAATTTTAAATATAGTTCTTTGAACGTAAAATTTCAGTCCATTGTCAGGAGAATAACTAAAAGTTAATTTTTTTAATAACAAGCTAAAAACTGAAACTAATGCGGGTTGTATTCCGTTATACCTGCGACATTCGAAAGGAAGTACGCATCGCTTCGTCGACGAGTTCTTTGGCCCTATCTCTTATTTCCTGAACTGTGAAACACAAGGTTCTACAACCTCAGCCTGACTGTACCATTTTATCTTAATATTCTTATAAGTAGAGACAGATTTCAATTTCAGAGAAATCTGAAGCTGAAAATAAAATTTGGTCAAAGATCTGTTTGTCTGATAGGTGTTGTAAAATCCTCATACTGTGCTTCCAATTGAAAACTTTTAAAACATTCTCCTTTCAAAATTACAAAACTGTTTGCTCTTCTCTACTTTATTGAAAGCTTTCAAAGTTTGATCCAATTTAAAGCAGCTTAACTTTGCTCCTTCCAAAATGGAACAAACTTTCATTTCAAAAGGTTGCAATTTTCAAAAGGCGTACGACTTGAGCGATTAAATTGAATATTTTATAGACTACAAAATTAAATGTTCCAAGCCACTATCGTAAAAATTCTCGAACATTTAGTTGAGGGATAAGATTTACGAGACAGATTTTTCCCTTTTGCTCTACAATAGGTACAATCTGCGAAATAAGTGTCTCAATAAGATAAACTTTCATTTAGACACATGTGAAACCGGTTAAACAACGCAGTCTAGACCTGAATGAAAGTTTTGCTGAAATAAATTGCTTTTATTACTGAAACAAAGAAAATAGGCTTGAAATTTATTTTAAACTTATTCAAAGCTCATAAAAATCTTTTTGATTACGCATGAAGTCCAAATAGCAAGGAAACTCGAATGGAAAAACAGCGAACTCCAGTTCTCGGACAGACTAGTAGACGCGTACAGAAATAGTTCGTAACTTTCCATTACGCTCGAGGAAGAAGGTCGACTGACACTGGCGAATGCGATGACCGCAAAAAGATTTCACTGTGAGCTGCAAACGCCTGTCCCGAGTTGCAGTAACTTGGAGTGCTCATCTTGTACTTGTGTACTGTACTAAATTCATTTAAGTAGTGTAGTTAGAAATAGCGACCCTCGACAATGAAATGATCGCGACATATAAAATCTTTCTTGGATTGGATTTCGTACGGGCAAACTATTAAGAGATGATTTCATTTGTACATACTATGATATGAATAATTCTCAGAAGATATGTGCCATAGCTGATTCAGGACAATCGAGGAATTTATACATACAGTCCCACACAACCTTGGTTTCTGTGCAAAATAGTGAAAAAAGGTTTCGGGCGAAAGTTGCTCGGTTCTGCTTGCTTCTTTGCTGCACAAGATTGCATTCTGAATAGACCGTGGGCACTTACAAATCCTATTAGAATCAATAAATAAAACAAATTTCGCGTGGAACTTCAAAGTGCAAGCGTGAAAGATTGATAAATTCGTTAATCTATTGTAGGCCTTTTTCATACTAAATTTATATCTGTTTATATAATTTGAAAATAGGAATTCCATGTTAAGGGTGTTGGACCCAGGTGTTAAGCTCAAAATTCCATTTTTCATTTTACTGAATGAAAATTATAGATAAATATTCTTTTGCTCTGTAGAACTTGGCTCCAACAGCTTTAAACAAAAAACTAAACATCATGTATCTTGGAATAGAATAGGATCATTGTACTTGTATGTATTACTGTTTAGTTGCAGGTGTTACGGTTTAAATAGAAGGTTTTTTAATTGGTCTAACGGAAATTCATTCAACTCGCTGATGCACTGTCCAGGATACGAAAAAATTGTTCCGTTTTTGAAAGGCTAACAAGCACCAACAATTCTGTTTACTGACGCGTAACTTTCTTATGCATACTTATATTAGGTTCTCTGTCAATTTATCGTTATTGATAATCTCAATTTAATTTACTACATATAAATAGTAAATACCCAAATGATTTTCAATGAGACAGTTTCAGAATGTGGTAACCACCCGTTATAATTTTTTATTTTACTTTAATTCACTTCTTTAAAATAGTTACCATAATATTCTAGCTCATAGAAGTTTCATCAAAGACGACGAAACTAGTGTTTCAAGTAAAAATCTTGTCCTTTACTTTCTAAAAGGTCTAAAACAGGTCTGTGTTTGTTTAAGTACATTTTTCATGGGATTTACTTCCCTTCGATGACCTCGTACCTAACTTAGGTTCCCATCCGTGATTCAAAATTCCAAACTACTTCCCATCGTTCGCCACTTTAGACACATCGAGATAATCAAATAAATTTGTGATTTCAAACTTTTAATTGGAATATATTTGTTTTTTAACTTGATATTTTATGTCTGTTGAGCGACCTCTATTACAAACTTTTAGCTGTTGTAGGTGGTCTTATAGGTGCTAAATTGAAGGAAGTATCAGCTGTGTGATCTAAAGGTCCTTTGACAAATTGGTACTGGGTACTTCAGATTTTGAGTTCAGATTCCGGTCTTTGAATCGATAGACAGAATGGTCGCGCGCATACACAGGTGCTTATTTTTCAAGTCATCTTCATGCTAGAAAGCGCATGTGTCGGTTTTCCGGCCGGTTGCTTGTTCTTCTCTGTTTGTTTATTTATTTATGAAAATTATAAACAAAATCCCTTATAGTAATAGGCACTGTAGGATATTCCATTCATGGTTCGAAATATCCTACAGAGTTTTTAAAGATATATATCTACGGAATATTAACTGTATGTATAATCTGTGAAGGTGATTTTATAGGATATCCTAGGGATTTTGGATTCATAACGATTCAAAATATCTTTCTCTACTGGTGTATGTTCCAAATGAAGGTCATAGTTTTTGCGAAATAGGTTTGGAAACCAGGACGCCTGAAATAGTTTTTGCTAAGTCATCTACTTTTTCATTCATTATATGAGAAAAATGAATGACTTAAAAATTAAGTTAGGTCGTTTTGTTTTTAGGAAAGAAAATTATTGTCTTGGGTTCTTTCAAAAAATTAATTTCGTTCCATTTTATAACATCTTTCTAGAAAGTGAAAATTACTATAGTATTTAAAATGATAAGATATTCTCGCTTTTATTTATTCTGAACAAACAAACGATTCTCCTGCGAAATATTCAATTTCAATTACAAAATTTTATATGTATGTGTGCCTATTATTCCTTATCATCAATTCAGGGTTCACAGCGGTTGATTCGTTTATATTTAGTAAATGTATTTACATTTTCAATTTCTGTGAAGTGGAATATTTTCAAAAGCAGGATAATTGATATTTAATTAGTTAGTAATAATAATTAAGTATGAAAACGCTCAATTTCCGGAAATTAATTTGTCCTAAATAATTTATTAGGTTCCTGAATCATATTATATGAAGGATATCCAAGGGTCTATGAGATTGAGAGAGAAGGTCATTGAAGGGCATAAAGAAAGAAAGAAAATCCTGAAAGCGAACGCCGGCCAAGAGAATTCCCTTCTCTGTGCTTCTCTGATTATAAACTAATTATTTGTAAGCTAAATACTGAACAGTGGTTTAGTCGTTGCCTCGCTGATCATCTGGGCGACCTGGGTAGAGCCACATGCTTCATCTTTTCTCCAGAAGGAGCAGCACTCATCAGGGCACTCCTAGCCCGAGTACCGTTCACATCGTTGACGTTGACGTCTGCGTTGCTCGTGTTTGCTCGGCTCGTTGCTCGGTGCTCGGTGCGCGTCAGCGAGTCAACTTCTCCTCCTGAAGAGAGCACTGTCCGTCTTCTCTACCATTTGTCGCATTTGTGTAAATTCCGGGAGGAGAAGGCAGGCCGTGCCGCCATCTTAGAGAAGGTATTTGTCTCGTCTGCTGTACTAGACAGATCGAGTTCAACGCTCAACGATAATAAAGTGACAGAAAGTGTCAGCGTCGTCTAGGAAACAGTGCGATTGTGACTGGTGCGTAATCTCCTGGATTATCGTGCTAAAAAGTGTAGGTGATCGGTGAATCGGTCTGTCCGCTCGTGTTTGGCTAAAGGACGAACTACATATGTTCCTGACACACTTTAGGAACGATCCTCGGACTCTCGAGTATCAAGAAGAAGAGTGAGTCACTCTTGGTGTAGTTAATTCTCAATTCTAGTGTTTCCCGCCTTTAAAGGGCCAGAAAACTGATTGTTAAGGGCCGACGAGGGTCGTAAGTTGTCTGCTGAAATATGGCGCGGGTTGCAGACAAGGGACAGTATTGACCTATTTATACCTTGGGTGAAGGAAGGAAACTTAGGTGGTTTTCACAGACGTCGAAGGACTAGGAACGTGGAACCTCCGCTCCAAAAAGGCCAAGGCTTTCCACGAGACAATTTTCGGTGATTATAGTTGATCGCCCTAGTGCGAAAAAAACGAAACCCTGAAGAAACTCGACGTTCGTGGAGCCCTGGCAGGCTGGAGTACGACTGGTAAAATGGGCAATAATGCCGCGACAGCGAACAAGAAGGTGGACGCGGCAGAGAGTGTTAAGGAATTCTTGGATCAAGCCAAGGAGGAGTTCGAGGAGAAATGGAAGAAGAATCCTACCAACACCGCCGCTCTTGATGACTTCGAGAGAATCAAGACTCTGGGCACCGGCTCCTTCGGTAGGGTCATGATAGTGCAACACAAGCCCACCAAGGAATACTATGCTATGAAGATACTCGACAAACAGAAGGTAGTCAAGCTCAAACAGGTAGAGCATACTCTCAACGAGAAGCGCATACTACAGGCCATCAGCTTTCCCTTTCTCGTCTCCTTGCGATTTCACTTTAAGGACAACTCGAATTTGTACATGGTGCTCGAATATGTGCCAGGGGGCGAGATGTTTAGCCACTTGAGAAAGGTCGGTCGCTTTTCCGAACCTCACTCCCGGTTTTACGCCGCGCAGATCGTCCTCGCATTCGAGTACCTGCATTACCTCGACCTCATCTACAGAGATCTCAAGCCTGAGAATCTTCTTATAGATTCCCAAGGTTATCTCAAGGTCACGGACTTTGGTTTCGCCAAGAGAGTGAAAGGAAGGACGTGGACTCTGTGTGGCACTCCCGAGTACCTCGCACCTGAGATCATCCTCAGCAAGGGTTACAACAAAGCAGTAGACTGGTGGGCGTTGGGTGTTTTAGTCTATGAAATGGCAGCTGGTTATCCCCCTTTCTTCGCAGATCAGCCGATTCAGATTTACGAGAAGATAGTGAGTGGCAAAGTACGTTTCCCTTCCCACTTTGGCTCAGATCTCAAGGACCTCCTGCGCAACCTTTTGCAGGTGGATCTTACTAAGAGGTACGGTAATCTTAAGGCCGGAGTCAACGACATAAAGGGACACAAGTGGTTCACCAGTACCGATTGGATAGCTGTCTTCCAGAAAAGGATTGAGGCCCCATTTATTCCCAGGTGCAAGGGCCCCGGGGATACTAGCAATTTTGATGACTACGAGGAGGAAGCACTCAGAATCTCCTCTACTGAGAAGTGCGCCAAGGAATTTGCCGAGTTCTGAACGTTCGACCCGATCGTCGATCATGGATGCTGGCACGCGGAGAAACCGCCACCGCGACGCGTCCCGGACGAGCGAACGTCCGCGGGGAAACGAGCGTCGATGTCCAAGGCTTATTTTTACCAGGAAGAATCTCTTTTCTCCAAAGATCCTAGAGCCGCTCGTCGCTCGACGTCAGGGTCGCAGACAGGGGAGGCTCTCCGTTCCCTCTGAATCCCATACATCACAAAACCTGAAATACCCCTTCAGGTCCTTGAATCCCCCCAAAAAAACCCTGCATCCTACTTTGATTAAGTGAAATTCCTAGCTTCGGCTCTGCTCGGCTCTTCTAGAAGGGATGGAGGAGGATTACCAATACTTCCAAACCTGGTACCCATCAACGAGCATTGGACAATTTTGCTTTGTTCGCCGATGTACAAAGTTCGTTAAACGCTAGCTAGTCGCCGTAACTATTCTACCTTTAACGAAACAAGCGGCTACTCCAAGGACGCGGGGAGGCACGAAACCTCGAAATTCGTTTGCCATTGCGAGTTTAGGGAATGTCGTCGTTTTCAGAGTGTACCTTGAGACGAGGCGCGTAGTTCGGTATAAGTTTTTATGGATGGTGCTGTTGTCGTGAATTTATTTATCATAGTGCAATTTAGTAATCGAGAATCTAAATGTCCATCGCAGTCCTGAGCGTCGACGAAAATTGACCCCCAGGGCTTGAACCCTGCCCAAGGATTGAAAAAAAAAATAGAAGAAAACTTGGTATTCAATGACCGCACGAGATGAAAACGTTGAAAGTGTGGCGATCGCTCTGATAGTGGTCCCAGTGCAGTGCAGGGAAGAAGCATATCAGTGTAATCGTGAATGTGGCATTCGCTGTTGTTCGAAATGCAACGGATTGTCAGATGCAGTCAGGTTTGTCGTTTGTTGCTGCGCATTTCAGATGTATCTTCGGTTTTCGAGTGCGAGGCGACCGATGTGAATGGGCATGCGTTCTTGTAGCAAAAGTACGAGTCAAGAGAAACTCCCGAGTGCTATGTGATAGTCTAGAGATAAATTCTCCTTAGATTACGTATTTTCTAGGATATTTTCCTCCCTACCTCAAGATTGCATGAACACCGTTCGTTTACACGACCCGAACAGGCGTTTCTCCGAAAGAGATAACGAAAAATATATGAGCAGTCAATCGTATTGTTAAAGTCAACTTGAAGATTGGGGGATCATTGAGTATACTAATGAAATAACAAATCATTTACATGTTTCCAAACTTTCAATCATCCTTGGAATGTCAATGACCGAGGAACCGGCAGAAACATGTATTTCAAGTTCTTAACGATCAACTGAAAGACATTTTTATTTGTTTATCTTTTAAACCAAGGTACATACCTGGAATTTCAAATCATTCGTGGAATCGACACCTTGGATTTTTTTAAAAGATTTTTGCGATATACTTGATTTTCTTTTATTCAGTTTCGCCTGTGAACTTTTCTTTGAGAATTTTATTTCAATTTATTTCCATACATCTTTAATACATTTTTAATGTGTTGAAATTTAAATCCACATTTTGGAAATAGCACTACTATTTGAATAATGAAAGATATTTCTGTTTAAGTAGTTACTTTAGAATATTTTTGAATTATTTCAGTAGATTAAATTAAAATGAAAAGTATTGTGTACAAAAGTATAGTTATTTCGTCTCAAAATGATGGATTTTCATTTTCATTAATAGATATTATTAAAGATACAATGAAAAGAATGAAATTGCAAATTCTCTTGATATTGTTAACAATATTTTGAAAAGTTTTCAAAGAATATATTTCCATTAATATCTCACGTGTATAAATTAGAAAAAAATCGAGTCAGTTGAGTCTATTAGTAAATCTATTTTAGAATCCATATTTGAAACTTTATTCTTTCTTGGTTGATATCTAATTTTCTATAAAAGCCTCGAAAATAATAAATTAATATTTACATATTTGAGGCTTTCTTGAAAGCTAGGTCATTTAATATTCAAACTTTCAGAAATACAGTATACAAATCTAAATCAAAGCTAAAGTTCACATTTATACAAGTCATAAATTACCTCTTAAACAGATGAGAGTGATTTGCAAAACATATTAATTGTTTCAATATTATTTTTATGACATATTATTTATTTTTACAAATACTTACATATTGTCATTTATTTATTATTAATATTTGTTAAATATTAATAATTATTAATTATTTTCTTATAGAAATGTTCAAAGATACTCTTATGTTTTAAATTAAAATCTGTAAATAACAATTTTATTACATATATAATTCTTAATGGAAAGTGCAATATAAATATAAGCTTATCTAATGATTTAAAAATATTAAATATTTAATATTATAAAATCTATGTAATTAGCAATTAATTATGTTGAACAAATCATTTCTCAGCATTTGAAAATGTTAGACCTTGGCTTATGAATTATGACACAATTTTATGGATTATAAAATTGTTGAAGCTGTATTTGAAGTTGAATGTCATAAATGTCAAGAGAATGATTACAAAAATTTTCTTCGGTAATTAAATTAAAATATATTAAATGAAGGGTTCGTCTACACATATGCTCGCGTGTCCAAGTAGGGGAGAGAAAATTGTCGTGATGAAATCCTACACAAATAAGTAATACAATTCAAAATGCAACGAAATTATTCATTCACCAGGATTAATGTAACTTATTCACTTGCCATGAAATGTGTCTTAAATTTTGTCTAACACCTGTTCGGAATTATTGTCGACTTGTTTATCTAATTTTTTGAAAACTTAAGAACAGGTGCTTGGCCAGCGAGAGACAGAAAAAAAAGAGAGGATATCAGTCGTCAGAGAAAGAAACTAGATTTAGATTCAAAAATTGGCACGCATTCTAACGTAGGATCTAGAAATTCTAGGTTCCACCAGTTATTTTAGGATCTCTATAGTGAGCTCGTCGGACGCGGAGGAATACCAAGCAAGTGTACACACGGTGCGAATTCGTCCGGAAGGTCATTGGTTAACCTGGATTGAGTTCTAAAACCTCGCTCGTGTCGACACGAATTGAGTTTTGAAACTTTAACCAGACACATGAGCCTTCGTGGAGAAAGTGGACAGTCTTATATAAAAAAAAATCGTCTTTGAGAGAAGCTTTTAAATTTTCAAATTATTATTCTATTTAGTTTCCACTGAATTTGCAGGATGCAATTTCTTAACTATTTTTGGGAAGTCTGGCTGACGTATCCTATCTTAAAAAGAATGTTAGGTTGCGAAATTTGATTTGCCCGATTGTCGTCGAATGGGTGGGTAATTGGACTCAATTATCTAGCTGATCGTTCAATCGGTTCTTTCGCTCATAAAGTACGCTATGCAGATTATATTGGGATAAAATGACAAGTGGAAAGTGCATCATCCATTCTGCCTTTTAGTAATAAATTCTAGTTGAAAAGGACATTAACAACCTTGGAACTTTTTCGACACGAGTTCATTGAAAAATTTCGCAGTGGGATGATGATGAATAACGCAAAGCAGAAATCTAATCACTCAATCGATATAGATTTATGTTTCATAGTTGAAAGACTGACCATTTTTTGGATTGGTGAATGAGATATAAATGACTTATCAGAATTTTAATCTATGAAATATTCTTCATTAATTCAAGGTCAGACTAGTTTGGAGACGCAAGACTTTCGTGAAGGTTGATGGATACTTTGTCTTGGTTACTTAATTTTAGTTTGACCTAACATTTGACCCTGACTAGTAAATGAACGTGGTCCTTTTGACAGCTTTCAGCTTTCTGTTTTATTTGAATAGCACGCAGAATTTCTTAAAAACTTGTAAGGTTTTAGCGTCGTTTTTTCTATTCTTCTCTATCTGGAAAATCTTTAATTAAATTACTAGTGTTATTTTCGTTTTTCTTATAAAGATTCTTTATTTTTAATTTCGGTCCATAAACCAGTTGTGGTTTATCGTGTGTTGCTATCCAGGAAATAGGTTGTCGGCGCATTTTACAGGAAATTGTACAGGAAATGACTGATTTCTCATGAAAAATAGCGCCTGTTAAACGCACAAATATCGAATGTAATTCTAATCATCTCGCCTTTTTTTATTTTCAAAATTCTATCAGAAATAATTCATATTGTAAATTAATCAGATGAGACGATGATCCAAAAGTTATTCTCGATTAATTGACATTCAACCATGTTTAAAATATGTGTCAGTAAAACAAGACTAATTAGTGTCGTTTGTAGAGTTGACAACCACTCTACACTTCTCTGGTTCCGCTGTGTTGCTACAATAAGTTAGATATGATAAATTTGGTTGGATAGAATTGACGTTGAGCGGAAATAATTAACAGTATCAAAATAGCGATGAGCATTTTATAAAGAGCTATATCGTGAATGCCAACAAGCGACTTGAATTAAATCGAATTTTGGAATATAAACGGAATGGAAATGGCATGAAATGGTTCAATGTTCAGATCACGTCTATTGAAGCAGTTTAATCAAAATCCAATCAAAAAGTTTCGGACAGATGAATGAAAGAGAGCTGATCGCCCTTAAAAGTTGATCTCTTTCTCTCAATTTATTTGTTGACCCATCTAATATAATCCAGTGCTTGGATAATATTACTTCTCAGTGTCAGCTGATCTGCAATGAAAGTTCGCTCTTTTACTTTATATATTCCTATTTAGTTTAGTTAATTCTCATTAGAAGACGTCCGTTAACCGATTTTCAGAAGAATGTTATTCATCAGACGTTCTAATTATGAGAGATGTCCCTTAAGCTTTAATACGTGTGTCACGTGTTATTTAGCTGGCAATCGAGTCAATCAGTTGCGTATACGTCGTTTGTCGTCTCAAACTCTAAGAGGCGGAAAGAGCCAACAATCAACAGTCAACGTTTCGTTGGTCTTTATATAAAAGAGGCAATTGGTCCCTTGCCAATTTTTCACTTTTGATTTTTAAGGTATTTAGACACTAATAAAACAATCGTTGAGTCTTGAAGAATCGTTTTACTCGAAGAGAATTTTATCTATGGAAAACTTTCTTAATTTGATCCGTCAGTGGGTTATTATGTATTGCTTTTGTTTTCTCAGAATTATTCGGATGATTAAATTCTCGTTTATCGTAAAGCTCATGTTTTTCAAAGTGAACTCGGGAATTGTTTTTATCATGTGCATACAATGCCTGTGAAAGGCAGTATCAAAGAAAAAATTGCAATGACAAAAACTGTCTTGATGAACGTTGGAACTGCTAAGAATGGAACAGAAAGGTTAACGCTAAATGCAATCGACGTAACAGTAATGCTTATTTTCACATTAGAGTAGCTCGGTTAATTAACCCAATTTACGCACGTTCAATGATACGTATAATATGAATATGCATTTCCACGTGATACAATGACGAAAGCCAAATGTCTATAAAAACTTGAAAGCTTGCTTCAACACTAAATCATTTAAAATTTTTGCTGCTTAACTCTTCGTTACAAATAAATAATTACAGTTTGTTTTTATATTAAAATTTATGTAAAATTGTTTTATTATTTAAGTTTCTATTTATGCTTTTATTAATTTTAATAACTCTCATTTATTTTTGTATACATTTTTTTTAAATTGTAAGCATTTCGCAGATATTGATTGGATTGTTAGAGACCCTATTGTTTGCAGAGAATGAACGAGGGGAGAATTCGCGCTCTGGATAGTATTTTTTGTCTTGCGAGAAATTGAAATTAAAATGACGGAAGCATTCAGGGATTGGAAAAATTTTTTTATGTTCCACGAATCAGCGATTTCACCGAAATGTTTACTCACATGAATCAAAGCTCTACATTCTATAAATGTTAAGGATCGATTCTTCAATACTCACCTTGTATAATTTTGGGCTTTCTTCTTGCTGCTTTCCTCTCGGCTTTCCCTGTATAAATTTTTCTCTCTATATAAATCTTCAACTTCTTTCATTGGATACTCTTCTGTAACAAACTTCTTAGGTTGAAACAGGTTAATCTGATATAATATCACTGAAATCGAAAGCTCTTTTTCTTCTTCCGGAGCAAAGAAATTAAAAGTTCTCTCCATACTTTTCACTTCTTGGATCGTTGATTTCTTGGTGGCATATAAATCAACATTAGGCATCTCTTCGTCTTCGACCTTCTCATTTGGATCGATTGTGTTAAAAGTTTGGATTTTATGCGCAGCCGGTTGATCTTGATACCTCTTTTAATGTGGAGAATCCCATATGCAAAAGAAATGTTAAATCCATCCTTTGTGATCAATTCATAGCAATCGATAATTCAATTGATGATTCCACGTAGCGTGTAATCTCGTAATCTTAAAAGTACGGTGATAATCTCAATGTTTTTTTGCACCTATAGGCATGATATATGCAGTAAGTAGCAATATCAATACCAAAATCAGTGCATTATCACCGTCATTCAATACATCATTGACTTCATCAATAAATCGATTTAAAAAGAACTTCCCTTAATTCTCAACGGTTCAATCTTTTTCTTCCTATCAAAGGTGGCGATGTACAATTCGTTATTTATGCATGTTTCCATTCTAATTTCCTCTGCTTCAATATTCAAAGACCTTTTTATATTAATTAGCATTACAGTGCTCAAAACTATCGATTCAGAAATTCTTACTACTTAATTCCATACTGATCCTGATAGAAGATAACCCGTCCACTTAATTTAATATTTACTCCTCTAATTTACGTTATTTTACGACCTGGTGAACCTCATTTTATCGACCGTTGAGTTTATACGGAAGTTCTAAAGTTTATGAAATATTAAGAGAGTAACTAGGCTGATTTCGTGAAGACAAAATATTTTGAATGGATCAATTTCTTTTTCTTGAAAAATTTTAATTGATACTCTATTGGTTCAGGGAATGACTTATTGAACGACTATTCAGTTGCATTCAGCTAACAAATGCTATTAATATTTAAAAACAAAAGGATTGTAAAATTTGATTAAAAAAAATTCGAAGGCTCTAGATGATCTAACTAACGAAACAATTGATCCTATTAAAATTGAAATCGATCGTATAGAAAGATTGCATAAAAAGTAAAAATTGTTTGTTAATTAATTTTTTTAGAGGGCTTGGCAATTTTTTTAAGGATTTTGTTTATATGTCCGTGATAATGCAGAATATAATTGGTGCAATAGGTTTATGACGAAATATGGCGTCAGGGCTTATCTATATTGTCCTATCGACTGCAAGAGTCTGACAAAACTCGGTCGTACCTACTGGGTAGCAATGAGTCTTATTTGCACAACCAGCGATCGGTATTTTTAGTGTCACTGTCAAGGGCGATGCACGATACAATTGTTCATTGCACACGATATGACTCTTTATCAATTTCTCTCAGAAATAATGTCATAAATTTCGGCTCCACGAGGCTCAATGTGAAAGTGAATGACTGCAAGTGATGCAAGTGCGTTATTGTAATAATAATAGAATTGTTGTAGTAATCGTAAGGCATCTGCCGAGCACTTTTAGTCGTCAGCTGAAATCGACGCGGTATTTGTTTCGCGGATAAGCTGCTTCGTTAATGACGTCAAACGAAAGCTTCTTCTTGATTCTAGTATTTCCTTCCACGAAGAGAATTCGATGGGAATAAATGTTTGGCCTTTCCCTTCAGAGGGTGCAAAAATAGAATGTCTCATTTCCTTCAAGTTCCGTTTTCCGTTTGGCAACGAGGATAGATAATACTTAGTTCTTTTGTTTTGAAAGATATCTTCTCTTACCATATATTTTTCCTAGTATTTTTTTAATTTAGTATTATTCTGTCTGCAGAAATCACATCTGGAGGCACAAATCTTTATTGATATTTGCTTATCAGATTTTATTGGTTCAAGAATTATTGTTAAACATTTGCTGATTCAAAGCTGTATTTTTATTGATATAATTCATTGATAATTTGCGAAGATTAAATTGAGTGGAAAGCCGGAAATAATATGGACGAAATCGCATTGTGTGGACGGGTTTGAGTTTAGAGTAGCACAAGTGTGCAATAATATTGAGTTCGATAAACTATATAAAAAAAAACGATATACGTGTAACACTGAAAATTAGTAATTTTTTTATAATGAAATTTAAGTAATAGTTTTCGAGACTGAAGCTGTACTTTTGATAGTATTTTTATTTTGACTATAGCCTGCTGACTCGTTTTTGTCGACGATGTTTATTGAGACTAACTGAGCGCATAATTCAAGTGAAAAATTTTGCAGGTGTATAATTTATTAAATTGTTATTCAGCAAAATCAATACTCCGAATAGTTAACACAAGCAGAGAAGTTCTGTGCTGTATAGATTCCTCAATCGGCAAATGGTTGGGTGGGAGTTGGGAAAAGTTTAACGCCAAAATGGTACGCTTCTGACGTCAAGGGAAAGCAGTCGAGCCAACAGAGGGTCTTTAAGGGCGTGAGTTGTAGCAAGTTTTTTTTCAAAGTGACTTTTCAAATTCAAACCCTCGTCTGCTTATCACGCGTATAAGTTTAATAGCCACTGGATAAAGCCCTTGAAGTTTATCAAACGCTTCTGTTGACGTAAACTTTCACAATTCGATTGCTTTTCCCCCTAGGAATCTCGTTAATCCATCCTGTAATTATGTAATTAGTTGATTATGTTAATGTATATTTTATTGATCGTACGATGTCTCGTTTGTGAGTGAAAGCAGTATTGAGTGCGAATTCTGTTTAATATAAGCAGTATTGAATGTATCATAAAAGATTTATAATTATTTATTTCGACTTTTAGAGTCAAGAATGAAGTGATAAGCTCAAAAAATTGTTTTTATTCTACTTTCACTCTTGACTTTATAGAGTTCAATTTATCGCAAGGTATAATTTTTTATACAAGCTGCCATAAATCAATTGAATCTCTGAAATAGGGTCTTAGGTTCTATGTTTTGATTCAAACTCAAAATTATTATTAAATTAGTTGTCGTTTCACTTGCTTTTGGTTATCTATATGCTTAAATCAATCTTGGTATTTATTGGTAAAGTTCTAAAAAAGAATTTGATACAGTTTGGCATTTTGAGTTTGAATCGAAGTACTTGAATTGTGTACATATTCTTTAGAAGTTTGGATCAAGTAATGTCAATACTCGGATGAGGAAGTGTCGTTTGTTTATAGGTTGGGCGACGTTTCACAGATTTATGTTGATTTGACACTTCAAAGCTATTTAAGGCTTCAAAACATTTGTAAACGCGCGAAAAAGATTTGTTTGCTAAATGGAAAGTTTATTGCATTAACTCAATGGAATTTATTTTAAATGCGATCGTAAATTCGTTAATTTTATTGTCGTCGTATTTTCGGATGTAATTTTTTTCTGGTCTTTAATTCTTTGAACCATTAGACCACTAAATTAGACCAAAATCAGAGGCGTGCAAACTGCTGATTGCAACATATGTCTGAGTTTTGAAAATCCAATTTTTAGTAAACAGTCATTTTTTTTAAATTAGTACTGAGAACCTTGACTAATCTCTGAATTCTAATACTTTGACTAGTTGTCATTTCTGCAAGTTTTACCCATGAAATTAGAGGATTAAGTGCTTACTCTTTTTCTTAGTCAAATCTTTTGCGATTGCATTAATTGGTAATTCAGAGTGGATTCTAGGAGGATTGAATTTTGCTTTAAATAAAAAAAGCTAAAAAAATGATGATGACTGGTTGCAAAGTTAGAACATAGAAATTAAGCTGCTGGAAGGTTGCCCATTCAAAAGCGTCATCCGCGTGACCATTATATTGACGTTTAAATAAACTCATTTGCGTTATCGGGCCGTCATGTCATTTCGAAGCGAGTTTAAGTCTTTTTGCGTGAAATTTGTGTAAAGGTGTATACTGTGTACAATTGATAGAAATTGAATCTCTGCGTTTCAAATGGCAAAGAAAAGCTGCAATTTGAATAGGAAACCTGGGATTGAATTCATCTCTGAAGTTGTAGTATTTGAGAATTAAAGATGTTTTTAAATGTTGAGAATTTTATTTAGATTCAAGAGAGTTGATCAAAGAAAAATAGTGAAACGATATTTACACTTCTAAAGTGGGTGAATCCAATCTCCAGTATTTCCAGAGTCTTTATCTGTATGCGTAAATCGTTGCTGCAGTGCAGACTCGTAAATTTGTTTCATGAATTTCGAGAAGTTTCGATCCTCACGATGAGGAAGCAGCGCCATTATCGCGTCAAACTTGTTGCGGGTTGAGTATAGGTGTTCACGAGATAGGCAAGTTTGCAATGGAGCGTTGTAAGGGAGAGGTTTTCACTTTGTGATTACGTTTATAAATCGTAGCTCACAAAATTCGCTATTGTGCAGAACGTAGCTGTACCAAGAAATTGTATTATTTTACCTAGTACGTGTTGCTTATGATTTATGAATTTACCAATCTCATTTTTTGTAAATATTGATTTAAATAAATCCTATTGTAAAAATTGTATTATTTAATCGTTGTTCTGTTATTTATTTACTACTCTACTTCAGTTGATTTTTTTTACACACAATTCCTCTCCTCGTTGATTTCTCTCGCGCACGCATGCACATTATACACTGATTAGATTACATATGTTGCAGTCGTTTATCAAATTCTTGGGAATTTGATTACATACTTACATTGTACTTTTCGTTCCTACAAAAATTGCAACAGAATCATCAGTGATAAAACAAATATTGATAATATCTTTATTTTGTTATTTATGTTTCAAAGAGGAATTACTGAGAGTTAATTTTCTTATTAGATATTCAATAATTAAAAGTGCAAAATGTGTAGACCTGTGTAAAATTAGAATACATAAAATGATGATGCAAATGAAGGAATCATTAATGGTCTCTTAAATATGAATAACTGGGTCAGAATCAGAGCTCAAGTCCTCAAGAAGTTTAGGTCACATATTCTTGTTCTCGGTAATTTGTAGTGGCGACCTTAATGGAAAGGAATTTTTATTCAGAAAACAAGTTTTATTTCTTAAAGATTAGATTTTGTGAAACAAGTTTGTGCTGTTCATTCATTACGTGCAATTAAATACGTTGATATGTCTAATATTCTGAATCGATCATTTATTTCTAAAGCTATTATTTTATAATATGGTGTTATGCTTTAACAATAGTTACATGTTCGCAAAAAGTCAGTAGGTTAGTGGAACTAACGGTTCTTATTTTAACAAAAAATTTGCAGGAAGTGAATGTTCAAGTTTAATGATTATGTAACTTAAATGCACTCTGCAAAGCAGTTTCCTTTTGAGGATATTTTAGAAAAATATAGAACTTCGTCCAATATTTATTTATAAGGCTTTTATGTAAGCATTACTTATTATTTCATGATCGTTATTTCTGTGAATTAAACATATTCATCAACCAAATTTCTTTCCATACAACGTGATAAGGTTAAGGTGATTTATAACTTTTATGACTTTGATCAACATTTATGGAGGTAACAAAAGGCGAGAAAATAGCTGTGGAAAAATTCGAATACAGAGGAAGAGGGAGAAACTTTGGATTCTTCCTGTTATAATATCGTATAATTTTTCATGGGGATTAGAGGATTTGTCAGTCGTATGATGGAGTGGTGGAATTTTTTGCAGGGAAAGAGCAGAGGGTTGTATCTAAAGTGCCCAAGGGGATTAATATTTTGAGAACGATAACAATAAAAACATAAGAGATAAATTTTTACCGATAACATAAAGTGGCATTATTTACAACTGGCATGCACCAAATACTAATATTGTCAGATAAGTTCTTAATTCTATCTGAAAAAATTGTATTTTTGGAACATGAGATGTTTTCTTTTTCAAGACTGTGATAATATTTTACTCAGTGAACATGAGATATGACTGGATAAATGATAATACTCTTGAGAGTTACATCTTAACTGACATGTCATAATTTCACGTTACTGGAATTTAACTCATGACAATTCAGTTTAATTTCACCTAAGGAGAGAGAAACAGAACTGTTTGGTCAAAACATTACATGAGTCACTTCTGAAAACATCTCATATCTGTTTGTCATTATTTAGCATTTCTTTTATAATTTTTAAATGATATGCGCGACTAATAGGAATATGAATTAACGAAAACAGAGAAATTTAGAACAATCGAGTTCAACTTTCGCGACCAGTCTATATATAATAAAATTTGAGGTTTAGACAATCTATTTACCTTTCAATAATAAATTAGACTATTATAATATTCAATATTCATCGGGTATTTAGTTATACTTTTCAATAATAATATATATAAATATATATTATATTCGTGAATATTATCTTGAATTTGAGAACTCACATATTTCGATACATACATATTATCATATTAGCTTATACTGTTGTTGTATAATACTTGTAATACCTTCTACTCGAAAGGTATTACGTATTCAAGCTGAAAATTTTATTTCAGGCAAATCTTCACATTCATAACATTGCCTTGTGTATACTAAACATTCTCTTCAAGATGTGAGAATAATACTTTGCTCATAATACTCTAAATCTTCCATACCTAATAATTACAATTCATTCTTTTAGATGGTAACTTTCCTTTGTGTATCTAACAATTAATATTCTATCAACTTTTATTAGTTCTTATCGATGTGATCTAAAATGTTAGCATATCGTACGGAGACACAGTAGTTCTGAGTTTTGCAATACGTAACGTGTGCGATAACGTAATCCCATATTTGTTCATATATGCGGGCTTATTAATAGCTTTTACAGAGCGAGAGGTGAGTTTTGTGCATGTTTCAGTGTCCTTTGTTTTGCATCACATCTCAAACAACTTCTCTGCTTGTATACTCGCTGATACTCGTGTAAATTGCAATTTTTTATTCGCTTATTCCCATTTCAATTAGGCCAGTCTTTATTTGGCGTTGAATAACGGTTCAAAGTGTATAATGCCGCTTTTTGTTAATCGAATCGTACGCTCATTTGTCTCAATTATGTATCATAAGAATACAAATATTCCTTGTTTCAAATGGCTCTTTGAATGCTCTTCATTTTTTTTATTTAAAAGGAATTAAATATTAGCTCAGAATTCGAAAACAATTTTTCACGAAAATGAGCTTTTAGTGTCAAGAATTTCGGTATCAAGTCAGCCCTCTATCGATTAGAATCTCTCATTTGTCAGTATTTATGAAACGCTTCTATTTTAGAATGCCGATGACGCTAAATTTTTAATTCAATCAAGGTTTCAGTAATTTGGAAGTAAGGCTTATTTAGGAGAATCGATAACAGATTTTTGTGGCATGACCTTTCTCGTTGATTGGCCATTTTTAGCTTGTGTATTCAGCGTTGACTTTTTCTTCTGTCTCTCGCATTTAAATGATTAAATTTTAACAATTTATTTACTACAATCAATGCTTTATATTTTATTCTATTTAATATGAGTGATAGCATTTCTGACTTTCAAACTATATTATCTGATATTAAATCAAACTTTCTATTACGAGACTAAACGCGCACGTGTTTTGTTTTTAGATACAACTGAAATGACAATTCAAATTCGCGCGACAAATAAATTTAGCCAATAAGGTTAGCACACTACGCATGAAATTAACTTTAAAGTTCATTAAGTTAGCCGAAATCCATGTCCTTTTTAGAAAAGGACTAGGACAATCTATAAAATTTAATATTCTTACAACTAATTCAATCGATAAAAACTTAATTAAAATAAAACGTAAATTAAATTAAATTAACGTAAATCCAGGGGTCGATAGTGAACATATAACATTTAACATAAATTAAATATTTTTCTGATTGGACAATACATATTAGATTTAATTCATATTCATTAAAAAAATTAAAAGGAATTTTCCAAAAAAATGTGATCAATACCCGAGCTTTGAAAATATGTATAGACTTGACATTCAGAGAACAGATTTAAAAGATTTAAAGATTTGGGAGATTTGCAAGAAATAGAATGAATGAAATTTCTTCTCTTTTTAATAAAATCCATAAATTACTCGTAAATCTCTTTCGGATGACGCTTAGTTTAATCGCTTATTGTTAGTTTAACTTCGGTTCTGTGTAATAAATGATGAGAGTTAGGGCGATCGCACACGAGACCTCCTATAGTTCTTATAACTTTAATCATTTTTAATCACGTTTCTTTGACTCAATGAAAATCGCTTGATCATGTGCTTACTAGTATTTGTTCTTTTTTCAACCTACGTGAGTGGAAATTGCTCATGAAAAATACCATTGTTTAGATTAAGTATTTGACTATTTTCAAAAATCTATTGTATGTCACTTTCCGTCTATTCTTTCTATTGTGACAACAATGAACATAAAAATGTGTAAAGATAACGAATGCATAAAAAAGAAAAAATGTGAATGTGGCCCAAGAGTAAATTTCGGTTTTCCTGTGACAAGAGTTATATATTTCTATTTTTTAATGTCCATGCAAAGTGTGAGTGACGGCGTGAAACGGTTGGAATATATGCGAAAAGCAATGCTTTTATCCACACAAAAACTTGCTGGTTTAGAAAATATTTTCCTATAATTGAAAATATTATTTTCTGACTCAGCAATCTGTTTTGTTGACTTAGGAAAATTTTACTGTTAACAATTTTTGAAACCAGAGAAAAAAAAACAATTAAATACGACTTCAAACATTGTTAACATTGTTATACTCGTGAGAAAAGTTTATTAGTCGTTAAAACGTGTTCGTAAAAAGTTTATGAACACAAACGGAGAAAAGTGTTGCTTTTCCAGTTTTCGGTAACAGTTTTATTATTAAATCGATTCAGGTTAATGTACATTGACGATTACTTGAGCATTGAGAGTTGAAAGATCATTGACCCAGCGTTAAAAATTCCTAAACGTGTAAAGTGCTTTATTAAAAAAAAAAAAGAAGAAAATAAAAAAAAAATGATGTAAGTGCAGAAAAGTCATCAGAGAAAAAATGAGAGAGAGTACTGTGAGTGCGTGCGAGAAATCAATGAAGAGGTGAATTTTTAGTTAATACTTAACAACAAATGGCTGTAAGCTTATATAGTATTATAGAAACGGATTTCACTTGAATGTGTTTCATCCGACAATGCTCTACATATACGCATATACATATATCTACGTCCATCAATTTGCACTATGTTAAACACGAACCCTTACACTATGTGTACAGGTTTCATCAAACGGACCATTGATACTGCAATACATTATACATATATAGATAACATGAACGTTTATGCTTATTACGATATACAGAGCCCAACCCTGGCACTGAAAAGTCAAAATTTTTCTTTTTGATGAGAAAATCTTTCAATTGATAATAATTTTATTTCGTATTTTGTTTTATAATTGTACATTTTCTGATTTTTTTTGTTGGTATCTGCCACGGTTTGGGTCTGTTGCGGTGTATTTTAGAGAATAGGAATAAGATTCGAGCTCTGATGCATAGTAGCCGAATTTTTCATGTTTGAATTTTTTGTATCGAGAAACAAAAATGTGGCGCGCGCAGCAATAATAGAACGATTTTCTTTCGGCGTATGTATGTAAATGTACCTTAGACTAATGATTCTAATTAATAGAAACCATTAATTCTAAAAATCGAATGCTCGTTCGAAGTCGGTGTACCTATCGCACATGATAATAAAATTTAATATTTATCTTCGCGTAATCACGATCCACCCCAAAACCGCAGTTATTATCCGCAGTGAATAAAGTCAGGTGGTGCCAGACTGAATCGATAAAACTACAAAAATAGTAATGATCAATGGCCAAAATAATATGTATATTTCACTATATAATATTTATAGTTGATAATTCAAAATCTTTTTGGGTTATGAAGGAAATTAAAATTACATTTTCTGTCTCTTGCCTTTATAAATGGTTGTCCAAAAATAGTAAACGTAAATTTCGATTAAGTTTATGCCCTCATTGTTTGACGTCGTTCAATTATGAAAGTATTTATTAATCTAAAAAGTAACAACAAGGATGCAAGTAACGAGATTATTTCTCTGGAAATCAATGTAGGTTATCTGACGAGTTACGCGACTCATTGTCAGTTTGCTAGTCACATCTCTCTTTGTGTCATTCATGCCATGAATGTAGGTATCATTGTTGTGTTAGCCAATATTTATTTCACTAGAGCTAAAAAAACGGCATTAAGGTGTGCACCCAGAAAACAGTTTCTTTGAATCCAAGAAACATTTCTTTGATATACGATTAAAGAAAAAATTTCTTTGAATCAAAACGTCATGCAGTCGGCTTATGGTTTCAGCTAAACGAAATTGTTAATTTAAAAAAAAGAAGAGTGCCAAAAGGTGTTGATAAAATATAAAGTTGAAATACAAAAATATATTATTTTGGACGTGTATTTGGACAGTGTGGGGTAAAGTGGGACACCCTGAATTTTCCATTTAATTTAGGTAATTTTATTCTTCGGAGAATAAAATACTTTTAATTTCCTCTGAGTTGAAAGGACCAGCAGTTAGTAGTCCCTCTGACACCAAATCACTAACGTATTAAATATTGTCGTCAAAAGTATATATAATAGATAGGAAGAAAGTATATGGTTTACAGATGTAAGAAAATCGTGTATATCCTGTGGACCATTCGTTCTCTGTACGAACCTTGAATTACGAATATACATTACTGTCGGTATGACGGGTTTTATCCAGTGATAATTGAGGACTAGAGTCGTCAGAGTCGCTTGAGTCAAGACAATTGATTAAACTTTTCTTCTTTGATTATATTCTATTAAACTATGATCCTAACAATGTTTCTTTCAAGGGAAGAAGTTCCGTCCACGTACATTAATTGTTCTTCCATAAAAATACCGAAATTTCAGTTATATTGTGGTCGGAAGTTCAATCTTTCTTCCATTCCATTAAAAGAAGGTCAAAGTTTAAATCCAACAAAAGAACATTTTCATGAAAGTAAGAAAAAGTTCAAAAGATTTAATCGAAAATCGTAAAAGGATAATATCAAAGACTCAGATTGAAAGAGATGTTCTTTTGGCTGAAATTTTATTGTGCACTTTTAAAATGACTCAAGAGATCCTTAACTTTAGCTCCTCGTTATTCTGGTTACCGTAAATCTATTGACAATTGACATTAGATTTAACAAAATGCAGACTTTATTTTTAAACAAATTTAAGCGCCTTTGTATATATATTTGATCAATTTGTGTATGTAAATTAGGTAATGCTTTTAATCAACTTTTTGTTATTGTGTGCTGAAAAGTAGGTACTTTTTACAATCATTATGGACATTTACACAATAATCTCCGCTAACATAATAAAATTTTTTAATTAAAAATAATTCTCTAGGATTCTTTTGGCATAAAGTAGCGTCTGAGTCGCACAAATAGTTCCTTAGACAAAAAAAAAACGAAGAATTCGTTGAATAGACAACGTGGTAAAACGGGTAAATTCTTTCGAACAGAATAACTGATTTTGTAACAGCCAATATTTATAGTTAAATCATATTTTGTTTATTCAACGTATGCTTCTTCTGGAATTGCAGTTTCTGTTTTCCTTGCGTGCGAATGATTGAATTTGATGGTCGCTGATGCAGATGATAATTATTGTTCATTGTTCTGTAAGTTGTAAAAAAAAAAAAAGAAATTGAAGTAGAAAAAAAGAGACATGCTTCTGAAACAACCTGGGTCAGTGGTATATAGGTATATAAAGATATACTCTTAGAAAAAATAAGTTCCGAATAAATCGCGCGATCATGAAGTTTGTTTGTGTGAAAAACGTAATATCTCAATCATATGGCGATGTGTCTTAGGCTATGTATATCTTTAAGCACATTTTATTGTTTATGTATTCGTAGGACTTTCAAATGATTATACAGTGAATATTCTAAATAAATTATTAAATAGTTCGTAGTCGTACTTTCTTCGTTTCAGTTTCGTTTAAACTACTGTTTTCATTTTCCCAAATTTTTTTCTGATAGTTATTATGTCTTTTCGATGAGAAAATTGATCCTTAAAGATATGATTGGTATTACATATTATGATATTACTAAGTTTGTGTATATAAGTAGGTAAAGACATATATTCAATATACACTGCTCTTTTTGCTTCGATACTCGCTCGACCCATTTTGCCTTCAAGGGAGATCCACTCAGGTTTCTCGTTCCTATAGTTTTACGAGGGCTAACTTTCAGCCCAA
Organism: Synergus umbraculus; assembly: GCA_900474325.1. NCBI lineage: Eukaryota > Metazoa > Arthropoda > Insecta > Hymenoptera > Cynipidae > Synergus > Synergus umbraculus. The sequence goes on along the minus strand of UCOK01008680.1, from coordinate 26,803 downwards.
GCAGAGCTAATTCTTCAATTAAGTCACTTCCTCTTGCGAGGCCACCAAGATTAATAATTCTTGTCTCTGCTGAATTCCACTGATCTTATTTTCAAGAAGAATTCTCAGAGAGAGTATCTTAGTAGTATTTAAATTCCCTTCGTAATCAAGAAAAGAGTTCACTCTTACAAGAAAATAAATGGAAAACCATTACATATTTTGTTAAGAATCGATAAATAGAACAAGGGGTTTTAATACTTTTGTCTCATAAAGAACAATGTGTAAAAATCAGGTTTTAAGAGCCATATTGAAAAGTTAGTTCTTGTGGTAGACTGTTCTGTCCTCTTAAGAAAACAGAAGTATTTACATTTTCATCCAACAAAAATAAATTCATCCTCGGAATCGCTCGCTATAAAAAGTTAAATATAAATCCGAAATTTAAAAACTATTTTTATCTTCCAACTGGCGTGTGTTGTGTGAGACTATCTGATCTTGATGAGAATATTTTGCAAACATATTACAGCTTTTCTGAAACTTGGGGTAATGTTTACGAAACATCGACGTCGTAATTTCGTCCCTCAACGTGGATATTCAGAAGACAAAAATAGTTCTAAGACTATGAATAAAAAATCTTTTTGTGAGTTTCAAATAACGTCTCATTGATCTTGGCATCACTATAAATTGGCGAGCACATAGGAAAATATTGTCTCGTTTTGTTAATTATCTTACGCGACAAATAACGTCTTCATATTAAATATTAAAATATCTGAAAATACAAACAATAGGAAGCATCGATTTTAGCGACTGTTCTTCTTCTTTGCTTCAAGTTTTATGTTATCAAATGGATTTAATAACACAATATTTTTGGTAAAAAATTTCGTATTATGTTTATAATTTTATACTGGTTTGAAAACGTTTGAAGGTAATAAATGAATTATCAGTTGTTTAATTGACTTTTTTCAGGTTCAGTGAAGCAGATCTTCGTCATCGATGGTGCTGTAACTTTAGATCGTCATTGCCCCTTGTTTTGCTGAGAAAGTATCGCGAGACTAAAATTTATAAAGAAAAAGAATAGACGGCAAAAGCATTAGAGGATTGCGTTTCTAGAAATTACACAACTCTATGACGCGACGCACTTGAAAGGATGAAGTAGGGTTGATGCCGTATTACGGTATTGGTTTCGTGGTGCTATTTATTCACGATTATGAGATTCACGGACTTTCCGATCGAATACGATGAAAACTTACAAGTCTCGAGGTCACCATGAGGACAGCGACTTCGTTTACCAAAACAGGTAAGGTAAATTCGTATTCATGTTTATCAGAACCTAATAATATTGAGCAATTCGACACACTTTGTCCGCACTCTTATACAGTCAAAGTTAGTCCAAAATCAAAAAGAGTGCAGTGGGGATTTACTTATTTTCAAAATAAATCACAGCATTCCGTACCTGTATGAGAATGCCGTTGAACTGGTTAAAAGTGATCTACCTTGATCCGCATCATTGGTGTTACGTAACAATCAGCAACTATATCAATCACTATAGATCTAACTCGTGTATTTACTAACGAAGGCCTTTTTTGAAATTAAACTATTTTAATTGAAACAGTTGCGAAAGAGTCCCAACAGTTTTTTATAGAAAATTTCGAGACTCAAGTAGAACTGTGTTAAAAAATATTCAAGTTTTCATTAGTTTTTCAGTTTATTCTTAGGAAGTATCAGTTTTAATTCTGCTATTTAGAGTATTCTTCAAACTTTACCATTTTACATGAATTTTGTTATTGATTCAGCGATATTAACTCTGTTTGCATTTTTCCTCGGGCTGATCGCAGGGGATTCTCGTGATTCGTTTTAAGGCAAACTTACAAGTGCAAGTAGTCTCCTGACCATCAGTAGACCAACTGTGAAATTTATTTCCATTGTAAAGAATTCCTTTTACGAGCTTTCCCAGAGGCATATTAAAATTTCTACTCTGTTTAATGAGGGAATCGACCACTCCTTCGTAATTAGCAATTACCTAATCGCCTATATCTATAGGTAGCTAGGCCTATAAACGCGTTTGTTTCGATCGATCGCAACATAATACAATATCTTCATCCAGGAGATCCTTATGTACTTATAGCACCTGGGGGATTTCAAGTTTAATGATACAGGGAATTTTCGGTAAAAAGGTTTTCGTTTAAAAGGTTTTTCTTTAAAAGGTTTTTTTTAGTTGAATACCTTTCTCCTCAAATTTAAAAGAAAATTTCCTTAAAAAGAGTCACTTTGTTGTCAAGTAGGATTAAATATTAAAGAAAGTTGTCTTTTTTAGATAAAATCTTATTAAAGGGTCTAGACGCACCGAAAATTTTAAGCTTACCAAATTTTCGAAGGAATAAAATTCTTATATTAGAAGAAACATGTGAATAAAAGTGAAACGAAAGTAAGAAAATATTTATTAAATTAGAAGAACGATAGTGGCACTAAAATGAAAAAATTTGCTAGCAGGAAATGTTAGAATCTTAATAGAACAAAGGAAAACAGGAAGCTGAAAATCTTTAAAAAGAAGAAATACAGATGCTGCGATGTGGGTACAAATAGCGGTGAACTGAATAGATATGAAGCGACTGTCGCAGTGTGACTATAAGGTATAGTCTTTCTTACTGCTGGGGGCGTGGAGGTCAGTAATTTTTCCGAGGTGGTCGTCTTGTTTTATCATAAAGTGACGTTAAAGGAGCGCTAGTGACGTCATTAAATTCACTCAACCGCAGGATGGGAAGTAGTCTATTAAACAGGATTATTTTCTTGGTCTGGGCAAATTTATCATCAAATCAGAACCTAATAATTGTGTAGATATAATTTTAAAACTTTAAAAGACGTATACTAATAAATAATGCATTATTAGTACATATAGGTATTGTTCAGAGAGAAATAATTTCAAAAGTTACTGCTCTAATTTTAATGAAAAATTGCTGATAAGGGTTGAATTCTTTTCGTAGATAAGTTAGATGATTTGATAACGCTGTGTTTATTTTACTTTTATCGATTTCTCTCATACTAAAGTATAGCCTTGAACATATGCCAACGAAAAATTGTTTGCGGATTTTATTCCGGAAGGGGTCTTATATTTTTAGCAAAGCGAAATAAAAAAAAATAGAAGTAAGATTGTGAGGAGACAAGGAAATACGGAATTAATTATTTACAGAGTAGCTTTTCTGTTCGTTTTCAGGGTCTGTTGTAATATTCCCTTCCACTCGCGGGGCACGCGATCCTTTCATCTTCATTAATACCTGAAAATCATGGATTTTGTTATGGAAATTAAATTTTATTTGACTGTAGACTGCGAGAGAGAAAAAGCTGATTCGAGGTGATAGATCGAGAGTCTTTTTTTAGTTATTATCGATGCCTCCAGAGACCCAGTTTGCAAAGCTATCGACGCTTCGCCGGTGCGACCCACTAGGCTCTTTAGAGAAAATCAAAGGAAAAGTGAGGAGGACATAAATAGGCAGGGAGATGGCACAACCCTTGCGTAATCAGCCAACTTTTTTTTTTATCAACAGACAAGAACGGAAATATTGTGTATTTATAGTACCTATATTTCATAATCCTAATAAATCTTAGTTGTATATTAGAATTTATTGTAAAAAACTGGTTAAACGTCTCAACCGGAGGAGATTAAATCGTTACCATTTAGCGACATCTAGGCTTCCTAAGGAGGTTTAAATTTAAGGGATAACTTGGGCTTTGTTAAGGGCTCCCTTAATGCCTGAATATTACCAATTATTAATGGTATTATTATCTTTATTTGCTATTTTTTTAAACTATTAATTGTCATTAAACATGTTATAATATGGAATATTTTATTAGAATTATATAATTCACAATCATTTCAGTCTAGTTGGTTTGCGAAATTGTGAATGATTCTTTGGAAATGTTCTGTATAGAACAGTTATTGATTATAGACAGAAATAAAGATAGGAAGGGAGTTACATCTTTCGTGAATGAATGAAAGCGAGCTTTTAATATAAATTGCAAGAGTTGTTTTATAAGCTAGTCGTTTTTATAGCTAGGCTTGGACCTTAAAAATGAAATATCTTTATTTGTGGTTCATTTTTAATTCAAGAGAGATTACCCATAAAAGAAAACGGCTGAATTTATCATTGAAAATAATCAATATGAACTCTGAACACATTTTTCCTCGAATTGTATAGTTAGTTTGACTATTTCAAATTGTAACTTTTCCAAAGAAAATTTAGCCATTTTCTTTTCTGCGTGAACGGTATATATCTTGATAAGTGTGACGTATTCAATTATTTTGAAGGAATAATTGAAAATTAAGTGATTTGATTAATCAGAATCGTGATGATATTAGAAATTCATAGGGTGTCATGAGAGTTGTCGGTCAGTCAAAGGAAATTTGTCGTATATATACTTGGTGGAATCGGTGAAGTAATGTAAGGGCATCTCAGGCAGGGAGGTTTGAGTTGTAGATGGTGTGAGGTCCCGGGCTTGGGAAATCAATACCGTCAAAACCTCCCCTGGACCTGTGTCAGTAGTGCTATCGCTATTGCTCATTGCTCAGTCCGTAGAACAAATTTTCATTTCAATTCTTACTCCCCTTTAATTCACTAATTAGTAAAAATTTATTAAAAATTTTCGAATTATTCTAATAAAGTTCATTACAGTGAGATATATTCTATACATTCCAACTTCAGGTTGCTTTTATAATTTTGAGAATACATAATTTTTAAATGAGATTTTTCTTCGAAAATACATCTATCCGTTTTTAAATATTTCGTAGAAGATTCTTTAAATAAAGAAATTTGGTTTCCTGCACTGGAAGTTGTTGGCAAGAGTTTCTAAGTCCTTCCGTTCGTTTTGCTTTTGATTTTCAGAAGAATACTCGCGAAATGAGTGAAAAATGTAGCTTTATGTTTGGCAAAGGTCCAAGTTTAAAATAACTGCCCTAAAATTTGAAGTTCATTGTGATATGCATAATTTATAAACCACCAAAAATATACTTTAAAAATAAATTTTACATATCGACTCTAAAATAAAAATATGAGAAATTTATAAAAATTAATTAAGAAACATGAATTGTTTATTGGGTCGTAAAAGTCATGCTTCATTAAGTTGCCCTTTTCAAGCACTTTTATGTTTCTAAGGGATATTTCACGCATATTTAACAACGTAAAACATCCTAAGGGATATTTTGTAACATGGCAGCCTTAAATTATAGTACACGACATATGTTTCTTATTTTACGCGAGTGACATATGGTAACGTTCTGTCCTTTGAAAGGGACAATCTGATTCTCTTTTCTTTTGTGATACTTTCCATATATATTCAAATTTTATTAGAACCTGGAAACTTGAATCTCAGCATATGCATCAAATAAAAAAAAATTTTCCATTCTAAATTCCTCTGCAAATTTCATTTTTTATGAAAACTTTCAGTTGTTAAATAATCTTATCCTCTATGTTTTCTTCAACTTCAAACAATCTTTGAATTTTCCAAAAATGTTATTTTTGTGATAAAAATTATAGTGGACTTTTGTATACGGGTATTTTCATAGCGATTAATATCTTAAGATTAGTAAATCCGCTTTTCCAGAATTGCCAGTGGAAATACACCCCTCAACACGTACCAGAGAAAAAAAGTGGTTCTTCCAACTTGAATACCGAATCGATAAAATAAAAAAATACATAAATTAGACAGTTTTCCCCATCCGATTTTCCTGATCTTTTAACAGGAATCTTTAGTAGTATTGAGAAGTTGCTGAGCTCAGGAAAAAAGGAAGGAACTTAATAAGAATTCAAAATAGGGAAAAAAAGAAACATCAGTTACGTCGTGACATTAGGCGAAAAGAGGACTGTTGTAAAAAGAAAAATCCTGAAAAGCGGTTGAAAAAGATTATCACGACCGTGGACACTCATATATAGATGGGTAGTGCGCCCCTTCATTCTCACACACGTGCACCGCACCCTTTGTGCTAAAATTAGAAGTGACGATGCCGCATATTCACTTCGCTGGCTTCGAGCTTTTATTCACGTTTGGCCATACCTAACTTTCAAACGACGTGAAAACCGCGAAAAGCCGATGCTGGGAAAATTATTCTACGTTGTTTACATAGAATAATCCCATTAATCCCTCTATTACGAAAAAAGCTCTAATCAATCGATTTTATGAATGGGGCTTCCAATTACAATTGGGCATTGTTAAAAATTGTTTTACTTTTATGCACCGGTTAGGTTGTGTGGTATAATTCAATTTGTGACCAAGTTTTTAAAGCAAGGTGAAAGTTAATGCAAAAATAATAATGACAATCAGAAAACGTAGAGGAAAAAATATAATCTTTGTAGGGTGTGTCCATTTCGATTTAGTTTTTCATACATTTGAATATGATCTCCGTTTTTTGTCTGTATGTCAGCTTTTTGAGATTTTTTGGGTCAAACATATTTTTAATTGACTAATTTGACTCATTGTCAGTAAAAATTGATTGAAAATTAATGACTAGGTACTGCTTCATTTAGAAACACATCTCGTATTTCGAATCAGTGGAATTTAACTAGTCACTAAAATTTCACAAAATATTTCACGTGATTTTTCAAGTTTTATTATTGGATAGTATAATTATTATTATGTATATGATAGTTATAAACGATAAAAATTATATTATGAATCATTGCGGTGAAGAAAGGGCAATGTCCCTCTTCTCCGTCTGATATTAATGAGTCGCTCTCAATCGACCGGCTGACCAAGATCGTTCATATCTATTGCATGAGTCACCCTTTGTTAAACCCTCTACATTTATAATGAATTTGTTCTAACTTTTTTTATATCAATATTATTCTTTTTTTTTTACGCTTAAATATTCGAGACTTGTTTATTCTTCTTAAATTGTCTACTTCAAAGTTCCACCTGTTTTCAGTTAGTTTATGAAATTCTATATATTGCTAAGGTAACCCAGTTTTTAGCACTATATTAGTGCTTGGGTATTAATCATTTCGTATTTCTTTAGGGACAACCTGTCATGCAAAATATAAGTCTCTTGGGACTCAAATGCTCCCAGATTTAATTTAAAACGAAATTAAAACGGATGAAAGATGTGAAAACGGATTATAAACTTTCGAAACTTTAATAAAGATAATCTAAATTTAATGTACTTTTAACATTATTTATCAGTTTTTTCAACAGTGTTGATTTCATATATGTATTCGACCTGGAGAAATCCGTCGTGATTCTATATAAATCTTCAAATGTATATTTTTGAAAACTGATTGAAATTCTACACTTCTCGCGATGAAAGAGATTTTCGAATTTCATATTACTAATATGATTTTTTATTTAAGGTTTATAATTACAAGTATAAATTTAGTAAAAATGATTTTCATAACTTAATTTTATTGAAAGAATTAACATACGCTTTTTTAACGAAAATTTCAAAATAGAAAAAATGATATTACGTGACCTGGAAGGTGTGCCACCCACGCGCTATCTGAAGTGTCGATTGGCGTGAGGTGGTGGTACCCTTCATAAATTAGTTTATCACATTCTGACCTGGTTGTACGCCGGATATTAAGTATATATAAAAACGTTTGAAATTTAATTTGAAAGTTAGTAAATTCACAGGGAAGTAGGATTATAATAATTATAAGAAGTATTATATTATATTCTAGATACATGTTTATTTCACTAGCTAAGATTTTATGCTATTATAAAAAAGAGACAAAAAAATTTAGCATACATGTTTCATTTTTACATTAATAGGATAAAAATTCATTACTACCTGTACTTCTTTCTTTTAACTAATAAATGTTAAATTTTAGAGGAACTGTATTTCTCAGTAGAAGACATTGGGTTTAATCCGACAAGACAGGCGCGACAAATGAAAAATTCTCTAATTAACTACATAAGTCAAACAATTTTAAACTTTTTTATGTTCAGAAATCAATCAGATTGTTTATATATTTGTTGTCTTTACGGTTTCTGGTTTCTCGACCTTTTTTAATTCTCGAGGTACGAGAATCCTCGAGTTTCTCGAGTATCTCGAGAAATTTTGAAATTTTGAATAAAACGATTTTATTTGCAAATTTTGGCTTTGTTAGTATTACAAATTAGACTGATTAATTAGATCAATTAAATCAAATGGCAAATTTTTAGTTAGTACATGTTTACATAACTCGAGGCGTTGCATTTTTTTTCCCGTCTCGTCTAGGCAAATTTCTCGAGAATTCTCGAGCAGAAACCCTAGTTGTCTTCAAATTCACACTGTCCTCCTTAATTTTCTTTATGTATGATCCTTTCGCCACCCTCTTCTTTTCACATTTTTTTTATCTCAACTTTGATGAATTGAAAAGCATTATTTTGAGAGTGTAAAAAATTACTTGTATCACTTTTTATTTTTCAAATTTAATATAAGAGTAAAGTGAATGATAGACGAGCTTAATGTGATTATAGAACATATAATAATGTATGACCTTCTAGCGTATAAATATATTTCGTTTGTCTACTTTTTAGCTCCTGTAAATACGCTGAAATAAGTGACTTAATATCGTGAGAGGAAATTCTCGTCAAAGACGAGAATTGCTAGCGCTCGATAAACTCATTTCCGATTACGCGGTTAGAACTTCTAACTTCTAACTTCTGGAGTAATTATTACTATTAACTATCCTCGTCTTGATTTCTTAGCGGGATGAGTGAAAATTCAGGCTTAGCAGGATTAGTCTAGAGAATTAGACATAACGTGTATTACAAGCCAGCTTGTATTGCAAATATGATTAAGAAATACATCTGGACAATTAAAGATGTTAAAATTATCTATTTCTTCATTCTGTGATTATGTACTCCGTTTTGGGCATTCAGATATTATAGATAACAGACTTTATTCGTAACACTGATCCATGAAAGGGTAGACTCTTCATTGTCTTCGTTGTCTCAACTCTTTTGTGCTCACGAACATATGTATAATATATAAACAATATATGCTCTAAGCCATGTCATGAGATGTATTTCAAGTCTAGGCAAAGGGCTCCTATGTTTTTTGTCGCAGCCACTAGAACCTGTGACATTTCACCACTCTGTTATTCGGAACACGTTTTTGAAACAGAGCTGACAATTTTTCATCCCCTTATCCTACTCTATAAATTTTTACTCACTTTGCATTTCCAGACGAAAACGAGTTTCTTTAGATTTAGAGTATTGACCGGAGAAATACTCGGATTTTAAATCCGAAATTTCATTTTAAAGTTCATTATGCACGTTTATTAAATATTACGAAAGAAAATAATTATTCTCTCTACTGTCTATCTTTCTCAGTTTCTATTTATCTATATATTCTATTTTCCGGCTCGATGTCTGTTTACATTTGCGTTGTAATTTAATTTGATTCCACTAGAATTAGTTTTTGTTTACTATTTTCTCTTGTGGTTTATGGTTCTTGGAAATTTCTTCAGCACTCCACTGTTTACAATCTTTACAATCTTACAATTTGTGCCTCAGTTTGGTTTTGACTCTCACTCGGAGAGGTCACAGGAAAGCCAAAATCGGGCTCGCGATAAAGTATTAATTTTAAAAACTATTACGTGGTTCTATTACAGTTTAAATGTTTTTGGAAAATATTATTTGTATTCTCCCGTTTTCTTCACTCCAGTCCGTCATTACCTCACAAACATTATCATAAAAAAGGTATAATATATTTATATTGATTGTGAAACAGAAGCGAATAGAAAATGAAATATATATATATATATATAAAGATAAATATTCATGAACACGTCGGATTCAAGCGTGGTTAAAAAACTTCACCTTTTTCTATTCAAAAATCTATCTTTTTATAAGAATCTTTTATAGGAATTTCTATTGCAAAATGCATTTTTATTACTTTTCCGGTTTTTCAAGTTTATTACGTAAATCGACTTGAAATTGGAGTAATATTTCAAAGACTTCTAAAGGTGACTTTTTAAACAAAGGTAAAATTCTGTAATTCACTTGCTTGATGATAAAAAAATTGAAAATGTAATATCAAACAAAACCGATTGGATAAGAACTGAAGCTGAATGCATTGTCACTGATGAAAGTTCGATGAGTCGTCGACTTGATAGACTTGATGCGAGTATATGGTACATTGAGCGGTAGTTACTATTTTTTCACTGGATGCACGCCCCTCCTTTGACGTTCACTCAGATCAGTTCGTGCCTCGTTAGGCAACAATTTTCAAACGAGTATCGTTTTTGCGACCGATTTCTCCACAAACCCATGAGCCTGTGGTATAATTACCGGTTCATTTGTTCCTCAATAAGAAATCACTGTCTACAAATTAATAAAATAAAAAAAGAACTTCTCGGTTGAAAATCAGCACAAGAAAAACTGTTTAACATATTAAAATAAAAATAAATCTTATAGTGGTCCACTGTTACTTTTGATTCCAGAAAATGACTTAATGTCAGCGAATTGAAATGTAAAAAGAAAAATACTTAAAAATGAAAATTGATCCTCAATCACAATACGTAAAATCAATACTTATGAATCGCATCCAATTTAATTAAACTTCTTCGAAGTTCTAATACCTAATCGGAAATTCCAAGGTAGACAAGCAACTTCGCTAGTATCAATATTGCAAATTGCAGCGTTGGGATTCATTCCTGAAAATTGGTCGTTTTGGAACATTCGGAAGTTTGGACTAAATTCCAAAACCAATAGAAATGTATATTTATGTCTCTATACGCAGGGTTTACACCGTTCGAGAGAAATTTCAACTGTTCTATTGATCTGGCTGTGGCACCGACACGTGTCGGTGTAGTCACGAGGAGTGCCCGGGCATGAGTATTTGAGGTACTTTGGCACATACACCTGTACTTATCCTCTAGGGTCAAGTTCTCTAATATAGATACGAAAATCTCCTTAGTTTTGTTTTTAGGCGTTATGAACACGTGCTGGGATCTGAGAGATTGTTGCTCTTTTGATTTCGCTTTTGATGCGACGTTTCAACTCTTTAATTTACATTTTTTTAAATTAGAGAGTGAAGAGAGAGTGGGACAGACAATTCTTTGAGTTAAGAAGTACCTTTTGCCAAGAGTTATATTTATTGTAGTATTACGTCATCTGTTTTCATCTATTTGCATCATTTGCATCTGTTTTGCTTCCTTGCACATATGTATATGATGTATTCATATCTCATTCAGAAAGTTTGCATCTTATATAAATATACAAGTATTTTACGTTTTTCTTCAGTTAATCTAAGTCCAGTTAATCTACATCTTAAAAATCAATGTCGATTATTAAAAATTTCTTGGGATAAGCCGTGGAGAATTCTCTTTTAATGTAGCAAGCGTCTTTGGGTCAAATGTTCGGTTGTTCCCATGGGAATAGGATTTTCTGCTCTTCTCAGTAGCGATTCGTCCTGAGTAATGAAGGGAAACTCGTTTCTAGGGAAATTCAGCCAGGGGGAAATCCATCTTTAGTGAATTCGAATTTAAGCGAATTAAATAGCTTAATTATATCTAAATTTGAATATGTATATCAGATGCTTCAGACGAAAAATGAAAGGAACATTGTGTTCCTTCAATTTCGTAATTGTGCGATTTTTTCATTATTTTTTTACAAAATAATAATAATATGACTATGGTTTCATGTATTAAAATTTACGATATGTATATATATATATATATATATATTATGTACAATAGTCAAGAGCATTTGAAGCATATAAGTTCATAAGTAGATACTTTTGACTAGACACTGAACTTTGCCAATGTCCTTAATGTTCATCACTTTAAACGGGAGTATGGCAGTTTGAAAGTTAAATTAGCTCATAAAACTGACCGTTAGACCTTCTTCTACATATATCTCTTGCAAAAATTATTGATTAAATTAGCAAGTTCGTTTTTCAAATCCTGTAACAATAGAATCTCAAGGTTTCATAACTATGAGTTTGAAAAATTAATTACTTTTATTATTAAAATTTATAATGAAAATTTGTTTGACTATTTTAATTTCTATAAGAAAATATTTAAATATTTTGAATTATATAGACTAAAATTTCCAACACATACGAGATTTTTTATGTAGACTCCAAATTCGATCTCAAGGTTGAAATGATGATTCAGTAGCAACGACCTGTCTGATTCTGTCTGCGTACTTTATAAGGATTAATCTGAAAATGCATTCACTCATTAATCTAATGCAATTTTTCCAGAATTTTTATTTTAAATTTCACTTGATATTATACTATTATTTTCAAATTCTAAAAATGGAAAAGAGCCCCGCAAGTTTTGAAAATGAAAAATTGAGTGCATAATAAATCATAATTTAATTCAACTTTAGTGGCAAAATTGAAGAAAAATTTTTGCTTCGTACTTATTCTTTGAAAGTAACTCTTTGCGGACGAGAGGCGTGTAATGGTTTAATAATGAAATATTGTAATATTTGGTAGATTCAAATCCTACTCGTGTTTCGCATTTTAGATAATTTAGTTAATCGACTTCTTAACTTTCCAGGCAACAAGGGCGAAATTCCAGAAATAGCTTTCTTCGCCAAAAGCGCCAACTATATTTAGCGCTTGTAACCAAGCCTATGCTATGTCTTTTTACTTTTACAATATAGTGATACACAAATAGTTGACGAATCGTCATTAATTTAAGAGCTTTTAAACATAGTTATCTTCCTAATCGTTCAGAGGGCGTTTATTTTTTTCAACTCAAAAAGTACTCGGAAATCCCTACCGTTGATAAGAAAGGCTTCTTTTCAGAGGATAATTCCTTTTTTACCCCCAGCTAATAATTACCATAAGAGCAAATTTATTTTACCCAAGTTTACACTGAAAATAATTAATTTTTTTTTTAAACTAGGCCATTTACCTCCATTTCGTACAGATGGAGGTAAATCAGGTGAAAGTTAGGTGAAAGTTAGGGAAACTAAATTGCCCTCGTGGTATCAAGTAACTCTACCTTCAGATGGTAACTTATACATTTTACTAAATCAAATAAAATATTCGAATTTTTATTTAAATTTTTATCGAGTCTACTGTATCAACTGATATTAACCACTTAATTTCCTGTTGAAAGTTAGCAAAAGTACTACTGATGGAACTCTGCTCGTATTTAAAATCTATTGATCGTTCATTTTCCGAGGAGAAATAATTTTTAGAAAAGAAGAATTTAAGATTGAGAATAGTTTTTGCGCATAAATAAAATTAGGGAATAGTATGTCAATTGAATTATTAAACTCATGGCATATAAGTTTTTGTTTTATATTTTTTTATTATTAACCGATGATATCAATAATATGTTTCTGTATTTCATATGCGTGTAATTACAAGTCACTTTAATCATAATATTTATATATTTATATATATAATTCTACTATATGTTCTTAATATACTCATATTTTCAATTTATTACAGTTCAATACTTATACATAAATGTACTGTTGCGACATTATAGGACATTTTTGTCGATTGGCAACTATAGTCTAAATTCGCGTAATAAGTGATTTCCAGAAATACAATAGTTTTCACTAAACAAACTGTATCTCTTCAAAGTTAAAAAAAACGCTGTTACTACTGACTTATTAAATTAATCCAGTCTCGCTAATTAATCATTCGTTCTTAAACATCCTTTTATAATGCAATGAATAGATCTGGAATAAAACCTGCCCTCTGTGAATAGTGTGTAGGACAGTATAAAAAATAAAATTTGTTGAGGCACATACAAAATTGAGCAAAATGAAGTATCAATGCTGAGAAAAATTCATTTAAATTTATTCGAAAAATTGCTTTTACTTTCTGTGGACTTTTGGGTTATATATATGTATATAAATATATATACACATATACAATACATTATTTCCCAAACTACGAATAACAGGTCTGTAAAAGACGCGATAAGAGGTTACAGATTGCACATTTTTATACGGGGATAAATTGTTCTCGTTGTTGACATTTTTAAATGTAAATATTGTAACAGTTAATAGATTAAATTTAAATTTTTTTATTTTTTAAAATCGTGCATGGCATTGCATTGATTCCTCTCACATAGAAAGCGTAAAGAATAAAGTGAAAATTAATTTTTCAATAGCTGAAGGAAATGAACAAATAATTGGAATTATGCAGAGAAAGCAATAGGAGAAATCGTTAATTCAATCAAATATTTCACCTTTAGAATGAGAAATATTTTTTTGAATTAAACATGGATTTAAGATTCACGTGCATTGAAAATTTTTGTTTTTTAAATGAATCTTAAAAAGCTAGAAGCTTCAAAGAGAAAGGCATTGCTACAGATCATACAGACTTTATTAATTGTTGTTAGTCGTTAAGACAAAAGTGTGCTTCCCGTTGAGAATTAGGTTTAAATTATACTTAGGCCCTATGTTACCTTAGTACTTCGATAGAATCGAATTTTGGGATGGAACTGAGCCACATTCACTTCTTCTGTTAGCGTTATCTTTTACGAATTCTAAAGCGACGTGTTTTTTTTCCTCAAATATACATTACGCTAGAAGCTACAGAAAGAGCGGGTACAGTGAGTTAGTTTCATAGAATCTACGACGATTAATGGCCAGTCATCCTCGAGCATGGTTTTTTATCGCTTGAAATTTTCTATCCTTATTCATAATTGCACAAAACAATGACTTAACTCCTATTACGTTAGTTTATACACAATTTATATTTCTGTAAAATTAATGATGGTTTACAAATTAATTTCAGATCAGAAAAGCTCGAGGATTTCGAACCTGGACCTATTAAGACTAAATTCACTACAATAGACAGAGCTTATTAGATCTGGAACGAACATTACGATAGGTGAGTTAGATTTAAAAGCATATTTTCTCGTGTATCGAAATCGATCTCGTATCTGAGAATTTATCCACTGAAAGTCTTTTAAAAATACCATTTTACTCCTTGCAAGAATTTTATACTTAATTCTTTAATTATAAATAAGCTGCCCATTAGAAAATATTAGGAATAATTAAGATTTTTTAGTAGAAAACAAATCAACAGCTTCATAACTTGAACATTCATTTGCATAGTTAATTTCAGCTAATAGTAAAAAAGGTTGTTTTTAATATGAAAATAAAATCCATAAAATAATTTTCCAAGTCAATCAGTGGATAATTTCCCAGTTATCGATTTCGGAAATAAGTCGAAATTCGTGTTGAGAGCGCAGCCAGCAGTTGTGTGTTTGCTCGGAAGAAAAAAAACGAGGTACCTATCAGCGGATCAGGTATGGGGAACTTTTTTACGACATTCAGTGCAATTTCGTCAGCTTGAAAATAGTTTTTTCCTTTCGTCTCTTTTTCGCTTTCCATATAACACACAAACCCGTAGCATGTTTATCTTGTTTGTCTTTTTTTTGTCATTTTGACGATGGTCCCCATCCCTGGTCCTTTATAACATTCGGATAAAATCCTATCTTCTCATACTCGTAAACATTACTCTGTAGCATACAACGCTCTTATTTACATTCAAATCGTACGCGTACATTTAAAAAATAATAGCGACATTGATCCTTACAATCGACGCAGTGCCATTGGTTCTAATATACTGAAATATTGGTATCTATCTTTCATTCGACACAATATAAGGTTGATAATAATAATGATAACCGTTCTCAGTTCTCCATTCTTGAGGCACTCGTCATGAAATATGTGTACATTTTTCATCGCGTCGTCTCTTTCATATTACAGTGTAAAGAAAGAAATGGCGCGAGCCAGAAGTACTCGCGAATGAGATACTCAGAAATAAAGCCTCCCTTTGATACATTTTTTACTATGCGACCTACACTCCACCTCTATCTCCAATTTTATTCTCTTATTCAAAATGGTTAATTTTGAACTTTAAATTAAAAGTCGTTTGTCATTTTAGAGCTACAGGGCCTTCATTCTTCAATTATGTGAACTATGATAAAAATCTTCTTTCAAAAATGATTCACTCCGTCTCCTTAATAATCAAAATAAGCTTTTCAATTAATTCAAGATAAACTCCCATGAATAATTACGCTGGGAACGAAGATCATTATTAAAATCGGGATTATTGTTGTAAATTGTACCGGCGCACGTAACGATTTTTCATTCTGCTTTCAAAACAACGCTGTATAAGTAGCAGGCCACTCATGCTACAATCTAGTTACGCGTATCATAATAATTACATGACTTATCACTTAAGATCTCTCTAGTTCGTATGAAAAATTATGCAATAATGTATTGTTTTGTCATTTTATCGATTTTCCTCTTTTAAAATCTTACAGATTAGTTTTATTTATAGGTCACGCAATTCTTTTTATTCGCAAATATACAAAAGTGATTATCATAATTTCCCTCCTTCAACGTTCCAATTTCGTTTTTATTATACACAATTAATATAAAACTGCAGAGTAAAGATTCTTTCGCGCGATACGGGAAGACAATGCAAGGTCGAGGTGCAGAAAACTTTTACTCCTACTCAAGTTTGGACATCAAACGATACTTAAAACTTCGGAAAAAGGATGCTTCCTTGAAAAATGAAACTAGGAAAAAGTTATAGAAGTGGTTGTTCAAGACATTAGTGGTTCAAACTATATTTAAAGCTTTTTTTTACCATGATGTTAAAAATTCTGGAAAAAAGGAGAAAAAACAGGTATTTTGATTAGGAACGAAATTTCGACAACTCGATCTTTGCACTGACAGTTGGTATCCGGTTTTGCCGGAAGCAGCTGACGTTTGTGAGTTTCTTTGATAAAGATCAAATAGGTGTGGAATAGTCGTCGCATTGCGCAAGGTTTTTTTTTTGGTTTCGGAAAGAACAGTTTTGAGATTCTCATAATTTTTTTTGTATTTTTTTTTCTTCACATTTCTCAAAGTTAACGTTTATTCGTTCTGCAGACTATTGGACCTTTTTCAACTAGCTTATCACAGAAACGACACGATCGTTACTGCCGACCGCGCGATGATAAAACGAGTTTAGCGTAAAA
The DNA here is from genome assembly GCA_900474325.1 of Synergus umbraculus. Taxonomy (NCBI): domain Eukaryota; kingdom Metazoa; phylum Arthropoda; class Insecta; order Hymenoptera; family Cynipidae; genus Synergus; species Synergus umbraculus. Next base: position 9,899 of record UCOK01008680.1, on the reverse strand, counting down.
TAGATCATTCATTGGTTTGCAATACTCGATTTCCCAGGGCAATTATTGTAGTGACGCGAACTCATTATTAGCGTCATGACACTACAATTCGGTGGGGTGGATTCAGGGTAACGAATAAAATCTCTCATAAAGAATGGAGTAAACTTGTAGGATAAAATTTGTGTAAAATTTAACTATAAAAATGATAGAGAGTGTAAAGACGTTCAGCATCGATTGCAGGTTCGACCCTGCTATTTCCGAGTTTATTCTGTCACAGACAGAATTACAGAAATACAAAAAAACTGATAGAAAGAATATTATACATATAGTAAATTGAACTATATACAATTATACATAGTAGTTAAATAAGTATAGGAACTTTTGTATATAGGATTGTGACAAATCTTGCAAGTTGTTGAAGGCAAACAAAAAGAAAACAATTGTAAAGTAAATTCCTAAATGAAGACATTTTTGTGCAAGAATTTACTTTATCAATAGCAAATGTATTTTAAAATCTTATAAAAAAGAAAAGATCGTCAGGTAAATAAACTATAGACTTTTGCTCCATTTAAACCTGAACCTGCATTCGACGTGGGAATTTGATATTTATCAAACATCGTTAAAAGTTACATTACATTAAACTCTTCGTATTATTATATATTTACTCGGTGGTTGAACGATCTGAATGTCTGCATTTTTTAAGATTAAATTCTTTTTTAAATCGTTATTATTAGTCTGTCCAGTTAGCCGAGAACTTTCGTTTCTTATACGTTTTCTCGTTCTCCTTCGCTCTCCACGTGTTTTATGGAACTATATAATCATTTATTATTTAATCATTCAGTTTACAGGAATCGCAGATTTAACGTAAAAGTACAAGGGTCCTTATTAGAATGTCTTCACAGTTCGCTTTATTTAACGCATTGATGCTTTAACGATTACCGACATTCTATTGTTAAAGTGATTCTTTTTAAACGCGTGTGTACAAGATAACTTTCCTCTATATTTTGAGCATACCGCGCGGCTTTGGTTTATCAATTGCGATTATATGGAGTAGATGTATCGATAAACTTAACGACAAATAATAACGTTGGGAAAATGATGGACGCGAGAAGAAAAATAATGATATTAGTGCATATACTGTATTCAGGTACTCCAAATGTATGTTGAATTCTCCACATACTTCCAAACCTAGGTATAACTCTTGTGTTTTTTAATCTGGAAAGCAATATCAGTTATAACTGTATTAACGTGGAAAACAGAAGCTATATTAAACTTCATATTTCTTCATCAAAAAATCATTTACCAAGTTGAATTTTCCCAGTAAAATCAGTTTTCGTTAAGCTCATGAAAAAGAGAATAACATGGAGGATGGAAACGACTAGACGTATTTCGCTGGAGAATGGCCATAGATATGGAGATACCTGTAATCGAACAATTTCCATTTTTATATAGAGCAATATCTTTTTTGTTGTGAGCGCGCGCAGGTGAACGTGATACTTGAAATCGCATTTTGAGATGGACCGTAAAACTTTAATCACGGATTAGATAATACTGTAGTAGGTAACGCGATGCTCGCGGTATAGTGCATGTCAATGTGAATGACGATAAATCAATATGGCAACGCGACTTTACCATTCAGAAAATAGGAACGGAGGCGAAGATGAGGGACAAACTACGTATCGCTCGTATATATAACCTAATTCAATTCCTTCATGTTTTAGTTTATTATTTAATTGGTTAATCTTATAATTTATTAACAGTTCATACTATTCATTAGTTTAACGTTTCATTTCATTTACATAGTTTATTTTAGCAGGTTCGGTTTATTATACAGTTACGCGGTTTTCACTATTTACATTCAAGCTTCACACACGTGCACACATGTTCCATTTAATGTTTCGATCATGCGTCTATTCTCTGATTTATGATATTTGTGTAAATGTGTTATATTCCCTTTTGCCTGAGTGCCTTACTGATTGGATGACTAATTGCATGTCTGCTTTTTTGTCTGTGCATGCCTGTGTACATTTTTACAGTGCTCACCTCACTTTTAAATTCTACCTTTTTTTACTTTAAAATTCAATTTAAAATAACGAGCTGCATATAAATCGAGGGAGAAAAATATCAATAACTGTTAACGTTTGCAATTCATTGTTACATATATATGTATATATTGTTCTGAAATTGAAACTAAAAAGTCAGCGTTTTTTTTGGGATATTGTACTATGTAACTGATTTTTAAACTTTTCAAACGCAATAACTGCTTTAATACTTTTTTTTTGATTCGAATAAGCTGATAAATAATAAAACTGACAACTCTGTAAATCTGGAGTATTAAGAAATTAGAAATAAAATAGAACACTACTTCCACGTCTCGTGCAAGTAGTACAAAATGTACTGGTTAGACAGATTGACTTAAACCACTTGTATCGATACAACGCGAGACAAGTGGTTTAACTCAATCTGATGTCTGTACAGTAAATACAGTTAATGTTCTTAATCGATGCCGAGTTACTTTTAATACATTTTTATGTCGGAAGGCAGATGGATACGTGAAACATAAATTCACATAGAAGGAAGTTTAAAAGTAAAGTGAACACTTTTTGATAGTAATCAATGAGTTATATAATATCGCATTCTCTCTTTCTGTAAATTAAGTATCCAAAACAGATAGCACAACTCGTTTACGACTCAAGCCATGATGAGTTACGAGAAGGGTATTAATAGCAAAGCCAAGAGCAATTTCTAGATACCAAGAGTGATAGAGAGAAACGATAGAAACTCGAGGCACGTCTTGTTTTCTTTTCAACTTTTTCCTTCATCCCCTTCTGTCTCTCAATAATTCTCCGTGCCAAGGCCAATTGTCTGGGAGCAAACCAGACTTAGATTGCCCATTACTGGAGGTATTACAGAACGCAGGGAACATCGCTTTAGTTTTCATCGATCGCTCGAGAGCCATTGATCCGTAATAAAATCGGAAATGAAGACGAGTCGAATTTACAATGAAAGTTCGCGGCCGCGAATTCGTTTTCTTCATTTAGAAACAAATCCTGTCGAGTCGAGAATAGCTATTAATCTTTCAAAAGGTTAGATGCAATCTCAAGAAATTATAATGGACAACTATTCTGTCCTATTGTTCATCGGTTTGAAATTCGAGTATTACTCAGAGAATTGCTGAGAGAAGAGTTGGATTTTTAAAGAGATGATTTTCTAAAAATGGATTTCTTTAACTTTTGCATGATGAAACATTATTTTGCAAAGTATACAATCTTGTGACCTAACTTTAGTAAATAATTTTAACAGTAATATATTACATTGCGTATTTTGCAAAATAATTTCGTTCTTTGAGAGGAATGAGTTGTAAATGACTTGTGCACTTGATAACGTCGACAATTGATTATTATCACAGAATTATTTACAACGTTTATTTGCAAACTTACTTATTTTGTGAATTATGAGGACAAACGAGAATCGGGTCGTCGTGCACATTCTCGATTCATGTTTTGGCAAAAGTGTTGGTGAAAAATCTAGCCGACCTAAGAAGTAGAGAAGTAGATACAGCTCTGTACGTCCAATCGCCATAATGCAAGAACTCAGCGTAAGTTACCCTGGTTTCAATGAATAGCATATTGCGAATAACTTATTTCTCTAGAAAATCCTGATTGGTCAGTCATAATTTCTTGCATTATGCAGATTGAAAAACCAGTAGAAAGACGTGCGAAGGTCTATAATTTCAGAATTTACTGCATTATCGTTATAAAAGTAATCAAAGATGCACTAATAAAATATAGTATGCGAAAAAAACTCAACAATGAAAGTCAATGAAAGAAAATTATCTATTGATTGTCTCTGGCTTCATTCAAGAAACTTAATTTATACGTAAAATTTAGCTTGGCACAAGATTTTTAAGTATTTTGCGTTATTCTGAATTTGATAAATGCAGCAAATCCATTTTTTGTGGACTGGTCCGAGGATGGCAGAAATCGCGAGACGTTAACAAATGGCGAGATTATAAATTTATATATTAAATTAAATGTGCAGATAGTGGTAGATTAGCATAAAGATAAGTTTATCGACCCCGGGACAAAATCGTACGACGGCAGATCCCATTGTTTGTCCCGTTATTTACAGAATCTTTTACACAGTTTTACACCGCTCATTCCGCTTTATTATTTTATATTAAACGCTCGATCGAGAGGCATTTAGATTTGGATTTTTACACGTAAAAACTCTTTTATGCTACCGAACTCGGTTATTTACGAATATAACGTGGGTTTATTTTATATCATGTGCCTATGTATATCAACATTCATTACACGCATTTCCACTTTTTATATAAAATCCTTGCTTTATTTATATTATTGATAAAGTATATTTTATTTATACTCGATTCGATTTAACTAGCACATTCCTTTTTATGTTTTTCTTCTTTTCGATCCTAATATATTTATATATATTATGTATATAGGTATATTTGAGCCTTAATTGTCGATCGTCCGACGAGAGTGTCCTGCCTGCAGATTCTAACGTTTGTCATCACGAGGCAGTTGATCGGTATATCGTTACTAAAGAATTGCCCTATGATAAATTATCTACTCGTCGTCACTTTTTTATACCTATCGTTGTTACATACGACATTAAATCAAACGAAAAACGTATATTTCATTATTTTTTTCTTCATTTAACGTGGGGAAAGGGAGACGCTCTTCCCCTCTCTTGATTAATCCGGAAATGAAAGTCTAATCAGTTTCCTAATTAGATTGACGTAATTGAGTTAAACATATTCCTATGGGTACTGACTAGACAGTGATAGTTTATAATTATGCGGCGCCAAGATCTCATGTAATTGTTGGTGTGCGAGCTTATTTAGATCTCGTTCGCACATGATTATCGGTATTTTCAATTAAATCGCGTTCTTTTTTACCAATTTGCCTAGAAAGAATCGCCTCTGCGTGGAGTCTAGTATCTTATTTGTGTTTTAGTTTTATCTTCGTTTTTACACCAATATACTGCTTCTTGTACTCTAAATTTCTATTTTATTAACTATGAAGGGCTGTAAAAATACGAGAATCTTGCAAATTCTGTTTATCAACGAAAATAGAAGCTTCATATATTATTAAGAGATTAAGTTTGAAGCTCTTATCGTAAGAGTTTTGTTATTATCAAAATTAACTTTAGAATCTAATAAACTTCGATGAGACTTTGCTTGAGGTTGATTAAGTTTATGGATCAAATATTACGTTAAAAATTTCCCAGAAAAATTCATCATACGAACTTCCGAACTTTACTTGCAATAATGAAATCATAAAGTAATAAGTACCTAACTAATTATTGATTTTTTTTTTTCCAAAACTCAGAAAATAACTCCCATTTTACGACAATCCTAAATAGCCACTTATTCATCCCGTATCTCATTTTCTCTAGAAATAGTCGGCATAAAAGTTGAAGAACAAGTTTTCCAAATAGGATTCATATCAGAGAAGTAGGTGTTTCCAACAAGCGTCTGGAACTTGTCGAGTTCCACTTGTCGATGTGGTAAGCAGTTTCACCATCTCGGATGTAATATTGCACTGTGTGCTCAGTTTGACTTTAGACACCGAAAGCTGAAAACTATTGGCATAGTTTCAGTCTTGGATCACGGTTGGTTCAGTCTCTCACATCAAGTACTCTGCAATAGAATAAGTTTATTATGGTCATGCGATCTCTGTACTGGGTTTGGACCTCAGGTCATCTTATAGTTCCCAGTAAAGTAAGGAAGGAACTAAGGAACGCTAAGGAATAGCCAAAGGGTGATAACGAGTCATAGAGACTGAAACGCGACGCGTTTGTAACAGTTGGACGGAAACTTTGGATATTGCGCTTTATGTAAACTGGTAACACAAAAGGCCACGCCAGTTGTATTGTACGTTATATGTGGCACCTTGTATCCGACCCTCGTGAAAATGACGCCAAGTTTAGGGCGCTCTCTACGCACGATTTCGGATTCATCCCTTTGTTCCCACATGTGACAGACATAGGTACTAACAGATCCCGTATGTGTCGAACGCATGAGTCTCTCCAATTCTGGTTTCTGCACATTGCACAAGTACTCCAACATTCGAGTTTGGCACACTATCATGTACACATATATGTTTTGCCTGTAGAGGAACTTGAAACACATCCGAGCTGGACAGAGCAAACAGCCAAGTTGATTGTGAATCGACATGCGCCGCTTGTTCCTATTAGATCTGATACTAAAAAGGATGTTGACAACATTTTTTATCGAAATATTATTTCCCTATCATCCAGAAATCAAACATCAGCTTTTAGTTTTACAATATTTTCCACTATGAGCATGACATTCTAAATTGGAGATTGACAATTGAAATTTGAGAAAAGCTATTGATCAATAATTGTAGGTACGTTCCTCAGTTTAACGCATTTATCATGCATGCAGATTTTCGAAAAAAAGATGTATGAGTTGAACAGGAGGGTTTAATTAGATAATTGAATTGATAGAATTCTGTTCCCTGCGTAAAGTGACGATTATAATTCTTCATAAACGTAAATAGTTATTAATAGAAACTTCGATACTTTGGTCTTTATTATCTTACTGGACTTCGAAACTTTCGATTGGAAAAAGTTTAAGGTCACAGTGCCTTGCGGGAATAAGTCCGAATTGCGAGGAAGAAAGAACAAATGATCATTTTCGCAGTTGACGAACTATCGATTTTAGTGACTTTGGACTTGTCCACAAGAGTTTTCTCTCTTTCTTTTTCTTACAATTAGACTTCAATTAAGCAACTTTTAACCAAAAAAATCACCATATAAAAAGATTTTAGAGTACAGAAAGCAGTTTAGTGGATAATAAATATTTTCTGATTAATCTCAAACTGCAAACGAGACTCCACAATTTTATAAAGATTTAACCTACTAAATTTTACGGTTAAAATTGTTTCACGAACAATATTAATTTAATATTAAGAAGTTTTGGCGATTCAACTGGCAGTTTTTTTTTAAATCTTATTTTTCGTTTCATAGTCCTGTTACAACTTACCTAAAATGGCGTGTGTCCGCCTCGCGATATTAGACGTTATATCATACAAATTCTTATTCGAATCTAAAAACCGCGCATAGTATTTTCGCTATATCAGAACCTTAAGTCGCATATCGATTTCGGTTTCACCTGGTTAGACTTTTCCATTAGCGCCAGTCATACACACAACCTTTTTCATGAGTTTTCATCGACAAAATCTGCGGACATTTCTGTCTGTTTTTATCTCCTACCCTCTCTGCAGACTCGAGATATTGGCAGTTATTTAAAGGCCGTGTCAGATCCTCGATAGCTAGAGTATTGCAATTAACAGCAACACGCGGTTCGTTCTTTCGTGGGAAGTCAAGATAACATCTAGATTTTGTTTTCCGTAGTTGCGAGTACATTTGACTTTCGTTGAGGAAAGGTTTTTTCAGAAACCTCAAATTTCCTTCCGGAGAAACCAACTTTATAGCACTTGTGTGTTTCGAAATTATTTCATAGGGCACTCTAAATATTGATTATTTTTTAAGTTTGTCCATTATTTTGTAGATCTTCAATTGAGAAAAAAAAGATATTCCGAATACTGAGAGATAAAGTATCGTTCTTGATAGTATTTACAGGAAAGTGAATTTTAGTTTGTTTCTCTAAAAGGAAGAAGATCGATTGCAGGGAAAAGGCGGTATTGACATTTTAATTTGTTTCAATCTCGTCTGCAGAGAGGCAATCGTGGATTCTATCTTCTTGACATCAGTCCGATTGTCTTATTATAGAAAGACCCTAGTCCCTACCTGTTTGCGCTTGACCATTCGTCAATTGTTGTATCGGTATCGAAAGGGCTGTCGTTGCTCTCGACTTCTGTAGGTAGCGGTTGTCGTTTTGCGCAGTCGTAGCGAAGGAAATCTTTGACTATTCGAATGGTGATGCATCGCTGCGTCGGTCGAACACGAGGAAGGTGGAGAAGCGAAGCATCGCGGCTCCATCGGCTTGCCGATCAGCCGATCGATCCACAAGGGTTGTCAATGCTTGTATCTACTTGGTTTGACATGCGACACCAGGTCGACGATATTCGCACTTAAGTCCACTGCTAGGGCGTCAACACTCTAGACAGAATTGGAGTCTGCGAATCTAATAAAAAGAGACATAATAGATGAATGGTTAATGATATAATCTTATATACTAAATAATAATTGGGAACTAATAACGTAATAACGTAGTATAGATTTTTCTATGACGGATTATTAAAAAATGAATTCTCTTCTTAGTGAGAATTGAGAGGCTCAATGTAAAAGGTGAATAAAAAGAGTCTAAAAGTTGGATACAGAGTAAAAATGGTTGGATTTTTCAGAGTAGAAATGGTACAAAATGAATTCTCAAAGCAAGAACGGAACGCCAATACAGTCGCTGATTGGTTCCCCTTGTTCCTTTTTTTTTCCCATTTTTATCCCACTTTAGTAGACGAAATATTTTATCCACTTTTTACTTTCAGTTGCTCAATTACATAATAAATCATTTGGAAAGTTGTTTTCCATTTTTTATTGATTCTGATGATGGAATTTAGAATTGAAATGCAATCATAAGGATGGGATTATCTCGTCTTAAAGTAGCTGACTCATTTCTGCAGTTTGTGTGAAATCGTGAAAATAAGCTGATTCTTACCTCATGGCATGGAATCGTAGCTGCAGGATTTTTCATCGAATTTCTTCACAGCGGCTTATCGCTAGTCTATTACTGGACGATTATATGAGGCGCGGAAAGCAATACGGCTACCGTCGCTATCACCGTGAACAACGTGAAGATGATCAAGCAAAACCTTTGAAACGTCAAGAAATGGTGAGAAATTGAAAATCTCACCAAAGTGCTTAGTGGCTTCGGAAAGCACTTTTATCTTTTAATTAGTCATCAAATACATCAGAAAGAAACCTTTCACCTAAGTAAATTTATTCTAAATTTCTTTTAAAGTGTAATTTAAAGAAGAATTTATTTCAATGTAAAAGGAATGCATTTGAACTTAAACGAAAAAATTTCAATGCAATTTAACTTCAATTCTCAGATGGAGTTAATTTTTGAATTTTAAATGATCTTCAGTTTCATGAATAAATTTTGCTTAAAAAGAAACAATGATTTTCTATTTGGTTTCAAGAAAGGTTTCGGTTACGGTTACGGTTACGTTTTTTAATTGTTTTTATTTGAAACTGGAAGGAATATTAAAAGAGTTCGAAAGTAGTTAATTGGGACAATAATTAGAAAAATAATTCGAAAAATATACCTATCAACGACCATAGCCGCAAACTTCCAATCGCTAATGACTTCAGCTTCTCCGTCGGCTTTCTTCATTCGTCCCGTTATGAATTGCAGTTCTTTGAGGATCGTTTGTAACTCTCTCTGTGTACCGCTGAGAGGAAGCGAAGCAGAAGTCTCCTCAACAGTGGCAGGTCGACCAGTCAACGGTGTACCGTACACCGACCTGTTGTCAAAGGGTCCCTTTGAGTTTCTGACGATGACAAAACCTCATTTAGACAATTCTATTTAACTTTGCTTAAAACAACAAACATTTATTATTTTAAATAATACAGCTTTGCTACTTTTCAATTTCGCGTATACTTAGGAAATGTTTCTTAGGAAATTAGAAAACTAGAATTATATATAATAAGTGGGAAACGATTTGAAAATCTACGAGTATTTAATACATAAGAAATTTATAAAACAGTGTGCGTAACTTTAGGAAAAGTAAATGGTTTGAAATCCTTCAGTAGAAGTGGACAGTCAGAGTAAGCCGCTTGTCTGACTATAATCGATCATTTCTACTGTTAAAGGCTGTACTGTACCTTAATCTCCGCGCAGGGAGATTAAAATACATTACGAATGTAATTTACTGAATATATATATATATATATATATATATATA